>JAUCBL010000628.1:0-45053 GCA_033807585.1 Hydrophis major | reverse complement strand
CTAACCCTAACCCTAACCCTAACCCCTAACTGAGTTTTTCTTCAATTTTGAGATATACCCTAACCCTAACCCTAACCCTAAACCTAACTGAGTTTTTTCTTCAATTTTGAGATATACCCTAACCCTAACCCTAACCCTAACGCTAACCTAACCTGACTGAGTTTTTTCTTCAATTTTGAGATATACCCTAACCCTAACCCTAACCCTAACCCTAACCCTAACCCTACCCTAACCCTAACCCTAACCCTGAGTTTTTTCTTCAATTTTGAGATATACCCTAACCCCTAACCCCTAACCCCTAACCCCTAACCCTAACTGAGTTTTTTCTTCAATTTTGAGATATACCCTAACCCTAACGCTAACCCTAACGCTAACCCTAACCCTGACTGAGTTTTTTCTTCAATTTTGAGATATACATTAACCCTAACCCTAACCCTAACCCTGAGTTTTTTCTTCAGTTTTGAGATATACCCTAACCCTAACCCTAACCCTAACCCTAACTGAGTTTTTTCTTCAATTTTGAGATATACCCTAACCCTAACCCTAACCCTAACCCCTAACTGAGTTTTTTCTTCAATTTTGAGATATACCCTAACCCTAACCCTAACCCTAACGCTAACCCTAACCCTAACTGAGTTTTTTCTTCAATTTTGAGATATACCCTAACCCTAACCCTCACCCTAACCCTGAGTTTTTTCTTCAGTTTTGAGATATACCCTAACCCTAACCCTAACCCTAACCCTAACCCTAACCCCTAACCCTAACCCTAACCCTAACCCTAACGCTAACCCTAACCCTAACCCTAACTGAGTTTTTTCTTCAATTTTGAGATATACCCTAACCCTAACCCTAACCCTAACCCTAACCCTAACTGAGTTTTTTCTTCAATTTTGAGATATACCCTAACCCTAACCCTAACCCTAACCCTAAGCCTAACCGTAACCCTAACTGAGATTTTTCTTCAATTTTGAGATATACCCTAACCCTAACCCTAACCCTAACCCTAACCCTAACTGAGTTTTTTCTTCAATTTTGAGATATACCCTAACCCTAACCCTAACCCTAACTGAGTTTTTTCTTCAATTTTGAGATATACCCTAACCCTAACCCTAAACCTAACCGTAACCCTAACTGAGTTTTTTCTTCAATTTTGAGATATACCCTAACCCTAACCCTAACTGAGTTTTTTCTTCAATTTTGAGATATACCCTAACCCTAACCCTAACCCTAACCCTAACTGAGTTTTTTCTTCAATTTTGAGATATACCCTAACCCTAACCCTAACCCTAACTGAGTTTTTTCTTCAATTTTGAGATATACCCTAACCCTAACCCTAACCCTAACCCTAAGCCTAACCGTAACCCTAACTGAGTTTTTTCTTCAATTTTGAGATATACCCTAACCCTAACCCTAACCCTAACCCTAACTGAGTTTTTTCTTCAATTTTGAGATATACCCTAAACCTAACCCTAACCCTAAACCTAACTGAGTTTTTTCTTCAATTTTGAGATATACCCTAACCCTAACCCTAACCCTAACGCTAACCCTAACCCTGACTGAGTTTTTTCTTCAATGTTGAGATATACCCTAACCCTAACCCTAACCCTAACCCTAACCCTAACCCTAACCCTAACCCTAACCCTGAGTTTTTTCTTCAATTTTGAGATATACCCTAACCCTAACCCTAACCCTAACCCTAACCCTAACTGAGTTTTTTCTTCAATTTTGAGATATACCCTAACCCTAACCCTAACCCTAACCCTAACTGAGTTTTTTCTTCAATTTTGAGATATACCCTAACCCTAACCCTAACTGAGTTTTTTCTTCAATTTTGAGATATACCCTAACCCTAACCCTAACGCTAACCCTAACCCTAACCCTAACTGAGTTTTTTCTTCAATTTTGAGATATACCCTAACCCTAACCCTAACCCTAACCCTAACTGAGTTTTTTTCTTCAATTTTGAGATATACCCTAAACCTAACCCTAACCCTAACCCTAACTGAGTTTTTTCTTCAATTTTGAGATATACCCTAACCCTAACGCTAACCCTAACGCTAACCCTAACCCTGACTGGGTTTTTTCTTCAATTTTGAGATATACCCTAACCCTAACCCTAACCCTAACCCTAACCCTAACTGAGTTTTTTCTTCAATTTTGAGATATACCCTAACCCTAACCCTAACCCTAACTGAGTTTTTTCTTCAATTTTGAGATATACCCTAACCCTAACCCTAACCCTAACCCTAACTGAGTTTTTTCTTCAATTTTGAGATATACCCTAACCCTAACCCTAACTGAGTTTTTTCTTCAATTTTGAGATATACCCTAACCCTAACCCTAACCCTAACCCTAACCCTAACTGAGTTTTTTCTTCAATTTTGAGATATACCCTAACCCTAACCCTAACTGAGTTTTTTCTTCAATTTTGAGATATACCCTAACCCTAACCCTAAACCTAACCCTAACCCTAACTGAGTTTTTTCTTCAATTTTGAGATATACCCTAACCCTAACCCTAACCCTAACTGAGTTTTTTCTTCAATTTTGAGATATACCCTAACCCTAACCCTAACCCTAACCCTAACCCTAACTGAGTTTTTTCTTCAATTTTGAGATATACCCTAACCCTAACCCTAACCCTAACTGAGTTTTTTCTTCAATTTTGAGATATACCCTAACCCTAACCCTAACCCTAACCCTAACTGAGTTTTTTCTTCAATTTTGAGATATACCCTAACCCTAACCCTAACGCTAACCCTAACCCTAACCCTAACTGAGTTTTTTCTTCAATTTTGAGATATACCCTAACCCTAACCCTAACCCTAACCCTAACCCTAACTGAGTTTTTTCTTCAATTTTGAGATATACCCTAAACCTAACCCTAACCCTAACCCTAACTGAGTTTTTTCTTCAATTTTGAGATATACCCTAACCCTAACGCTAACCCTAACGCTAACCCTAACCCTGACTGAGTTTTTTCTTCAATTTTGAGATATACATTAACCCTAACCCTAACCCTAACCCTGAGTTTTTTCTTCAGTTTTGAGATATACCCTAACCCTAACCCTAACCCTAACCCTAACTGAGTTTTTTCTTCAATTTTGAGATATACCCTAACCCTAACCCTAACCCTAACCCTAACTGAGTTTTTTCTTCAATTTTGAGATATACCCTAACCCTAACCCTAACCCTAACGCTAACCCTAACCCTAACTGAGTTTTTTCTTCAATTTTGAGATATACCCTAACCCTAACCCTAACCCTAACCCTGAGTTTTTTCTTCAGTTTTGAGATATACCCCTAACCCTAACCCTAACCCTAACCCTAACCCTAACCCTAACCCTAACCCTAACCCTAACCCTAACGCTAACCCTAACCCTAACCCTAACTGAGTTTTTTCTTCAATTTTGAGATATACCCTAACCCTAACCCTAACCCTAACCCTAACCCTAACTGAGTTTTTTCTTCAATTTTGAGATATACCCTAACCCTAACCCTAACCCTAACCCTAAGCCTAACCGTAACCCTAACTGAGATTTTTCTTCAATTTTGAGATATACCCTAACCCTAACCCTAACCCTAACCCTAACCCTAACTGAGTTTTTTTCTTCAATTTTGAGATATACCCTAACCCTAACCCTAACCCTAACTGAGTTTTTTCTTCAATTTTGAGATATACCCTAACCCTAACCCTAAACCTAACCGTAACCCTAACTGAGTTTTTTCTTCAATTTTGAGATATACCCTAACCCTAACCCTAACTGAGTTTTTTCTTCAATTTTGAGATATACCCTAACCCTAACCCTAACCCTAACCCTGAGTTTTTTCTTCAATTTTGAGATATACCCTAACCCTAACCCTAACCCTAACTGAGTTTTTTCTTCAATTTTGAGATATACCCTAACCCTAACCCTAACCCTAACCCTAACTGAGTTTTTTCTTCAATTTTGAGATATACCCTAACCCTAACCCTAACCCTAACTGAGTTTTTTCTTCAATTTTGAGATATACCCTAACCCTAACCCTAACCCTAACCCTAAGCCTAACCGTAACCCTAACTGAGTTTTTTCTTCAATTTTGAGATATACCCTAACCCTAACCCTAACCCTAACCCTAACTGAGTTTTTTCTTCAATTTTGAGATATACCCTAAACCTAACCCTAACCCTAAACCTAACTGAGTTTTTTCTTCAATTTTGAGATATACCCTAACCCTAACCCTAACCCTAACGCTAACCCTAACCCTGACTGAGTTTTTTCTTCAATTTTGAGATATACCCTAACCCTAACCCTAACCCTAACCCTAACCCTAACCCTAACCCTAACCCTAACCCTAACCCTGAGTTTTTTCTTCAATTTTGAGATATACCCTAACCCTAACCCTAACCCTAACCCTAACCCTAACTGAGTTTTTTCTTCAATTTTGAGATATACCCTAACCCTAACGCTAACCCTAACGCTAACCCTAACCCTGACTGAGTTTTTTCTTCAATTTTGAGATATACATTAACCCTAACCCTAACCCTAACCCTGAGTTTTTTCTTCAGTTTTGAGATATACCCTAACCCTAACCCTAACCCTAACCCTAACTGAGTTTTTTCTTCAATTTTGAGATATACCCTAACCCTAACCCTAACCCTAACCCTAACTGAGTTTTTTCTTCAATTTTGAGATATACCCTAACCCTAACCCTAACCCTAACGCTAACCCTAACCCTAACTGAGTTTTTTCTTCAATTTTGAGATATACCCTAACCCTAACCCTCACCCTAACCCTGAGTTTTTTCTTCAGTTTTGAGATATACCCTAACCCTAACCCTAACCCTAACCCTAACCCTAACCCTAACCCTAACCCTAACCCTAACGCTAACCCTAACCCTAACCCTAACTGAGTTTTTTCTTCAATTTTGAGATATACCCTAACCCTAACCCTAACCCTAACCCTAACCCTAACTGAGTTTTTTCTTCAATTTTGAGATATACCCTAACCCTAACCCTAACCCTAACCCTAAGCCTAACCGTAACCCTAACTGAGATTTTTCTTCAATTTTGAGATATACCCTAACCCTAACCCTAACCCTAACCCTAACCCTAACTGAGTTTTTTCTTCAATTTTGAGATATACCCTAACCCTAACCCTAACCCTAACTGAGTTTTTTCTTCAATTTTGAGATATACCCTAACCCTAACCCTAAACCTAACCGTAACCCTAACTGAGTTTTTTCTTCAATTTTGAGATATACCCTAACCCTAACCCTAACTGAGTTTTTTCTTCATTTTGAGATATACCCTAACCCTAACCCTAACCCTAACCCTAACTGAGTTTTTTCTTCAATTTTGAGATATACCCTAACCCTAACCCTAACCCTAACTGAGTTTTTTCTTCAATTTTGAGATATACCCTAACCCTAACCCTAACCCTAACCCTAAGCCTAACCGTAACCCTAACTGAGTTTTTTCTTCAATTTTGAGATATACCCTAACCCTAACCCTAACCCTAACCCTAACTGAGTTTTTTCTTCAATTTTGAGATATACCCTAAACCTAACCCTAACCCTAAACCTAACTGAGTTTTTTCTTCAATTTTGAGATATACCCTAACCCTAACCCTAACCCTAACGCTAACCCTAACCCTGACTGAGTTTTTTCTTCAATGTTGAGATATACCCTAACCCTAACCCTAACCCTAACCCTAACCCTAACCCTAACCCTAACCCTAACCCTGAGTTTTTTCTTCAATTTTGAGATATACCCTAACCCTAACCCTAACCCTAACCCTAACCCTAACTGAGTTTTTTCTTCAATTTTGAGATATACCCTAACCCTAACCCTAACCCTAACCCTAACTGAGTTTTTTCTTCAATTTTGAGATATACCCTAACCCTAACCCTAACTGAGTTTTTTCTTCAATTTTGAGATATACCCTAACCCTAACCCTAACGCTAACCCTAACCCTAACCCTAACTGAGTTTTTTCTTCAATTTTGAGATATACCCTAACCCTAACCCTAACCCTAACCCTAACTGAGTTTTTTTCTTCAATTTTGAGATATACCCTAAACCTAACCCTAACCCTAACCCTAACTGAGTTTTTTCTTCAATTTTGAGATATACCCTAACCCTAACGCTAACCCTAACGCTAACCCTAACCCTGACTGGGTTTTTTCTTCAATTTTGAGATATACCCTAACCCTAACCCTAACCCTAACCCTGAGTTTTTTCTTCAGTTTTGAGATATACCCTAACCCTAACCCTAACCCTAACCCTAACTGAGTTTTTTCTTCAATTTTGAGATATACCCTAACCCTAACCCTAACCCTAACCCTAACTGAGTTTTTTCTTCAATTTTGAGATATACCCTAACCCTAACCCTAACCCTAACGCTAACACTAACCCTAACTGAGTTTTTTCTTCAATTTTGAGATATACCCTAACCCTAACCCTAACCCTAACCCTGAGTTTTTTCTTCAGTTTTGAGATATACCCTAACCCTAACCCTAACCCTAACCCTAACCCTAACCCTAACCCTAACTGAGTTTTTTCTTCAATTTTGAGATATACCCTAACCCTAACCCTAACGCTAACCCTAACCCTAACCCTAACTGAGTTTTTTCTTCAATTTTGTGATATACCCTAACCCTAACCCTAACCCTAACCCTAACTGAGTTTTTTCTTCAATTTTGAGATATACCCTAAACCTAACCCTAACCCTAACCCTAACTGAGTTTTTTCTTCAATTTTGAGATATACCCTAACCCTAACCCTAACCCTAACCCTAACCCTAAGCCTAACCGTAACCCTAACTGAGTTTTTTCTTCAATTTTGAGATATACCCTAACCCTAACCCTAACCCTAACCCTAACTGAGTTTTTTCTTCAATTTTGAGATATACCCTAAACCTAACCCTAACCCTAACCCTAACTGAGTTTTTTCTTCAATTTTGAGATATACCCTAACCCTAACCCTAACCCTAACCCTGACTGAGTTTTTTCTTCAATTTTGAGATATACCCTAACCCTAACCCTAATCCTAACCCTGAGTTTTTTCTTCAGTTTTGAGATATACCCTAACCCTAACCCTAACCCTAACTGAGTTTTTTCTTCAATTTTGAGATATACCCTAACCCTAACCCTAACCCTAACCCTAACTGAGTTTTTTCTTCAATTTTGAGATATACCCTAACCCTAACCCTAACCCTAACGCTAACCCTAACCCTAACTGAGTTTTTTCTTCAATTTTGAGATATACCCTAACCCTAACCCTAACCCTAACCCTGAGTTTTTTCTTCAGTTTTGAGATATACCCTAACCCTACCCCTAACCCTAACGCTAACCCTAACCCTGACTGAGTTTTTTCTTCAATTTTGAGATATACCCTAACCCTAACCCTAACCCTAACCCTAACTGAGTTTTTTCTTCAATTTTGAGATATACCCTAACCCTAACCCTAAACCTAACCCTAACCCTAACTGAGTTTTTTCTTCAATTTTGAGATATACCCTAACCCTAACCCTAACCCTAACTGAGTTTTTTCTTCAATTTTGAGATATACCCTAACCCTAACCCTAACCCTAACCCTAAGCCTAACCGTAACCCTAACTGAGTTTTTTCTTCAATTTTGAGATATACCCTAACCCTAACCCTAACCCTAACCCTAACCCTAACCCTAACTGAGTTTTTTCTTCAATTTTGAGATATACCCTAACCCTAACCCTAACCCTAACCCTAACTGAGTTTTTTCTTCAATTTTGAGATATACCCTAACCCTAACCCTAACCCTAACTGAGTTTTTTCTTCAATTTTGAGATATACCCTAACCCTAACCCTAACCCTAACCCTAACCCTAACCCTAACTGAGTTTTTTCTTCAATTTTGAGATATACCCTAAACCTAACCCTAACCCTAACCCTAACTGAGTTTTTTCTTCAATTTTGAGATATACCCTAACCCTAACCCTAACCCTAACGCTAACCCTAACCCTGACTGAGTTTTTTCTTCAATTTTGAGATATACCCTAACCCTAACCCTAACGCTAACCCTAACCCTAACCCTAACTGAGTTTTTTCTTCAATTTTGAGATATACCCTAACCCTAACCCTAACCCTAACCCTAACCCTAACCCTAACTGAGTTTTTTCTTCAATTTTGAGATATACCCTAAACCTAACCCTAACCCTAACCCTAACTGAGTTTTTTCTTCAATTTTGAGATATACCCTAACCCTAACGCTAACCCTAACGCTAACCCTAACCCTGACTGAGTTTTTTCTTCAATTTTGAGATATACATTAACCCTAACCCTAACCCTAACCCTGAGTTTTTTCTTCAGTTTTGAGATATACCCTAACCCTAACCCTAACCCTAACCCTAACTGAGTTTTTTCTTCAATTTTGAGATATACCCTAACCCTAACCCTAACCCTAACCCTAACTGAGTTTTTTCTTCAATTTTGAGATATACCCTAACCCTAACCCTAACCCTAACGCTAACCCTAACCCTAACTGAGTTTTTTCTTCAATTTTGAGATATACCCTAACCCTAACCCTAACCCTAACCCTGAGTTTTTTCTTCAGTTTTGAGATATACCCTAACCCTAACCCTAACCCTAACCCTAACCCTAACCCTAACCCTAACCCTAACCCTAACCCTAACCCTAACCCTAACCCTAACCCTAACCCTAACCCTAACCCTAACTGAGTTTTTTCTTCAATTTTGAGATATACCCTAACCCTAACCCTAACGCTAACCCTAACCCTAACCCTAACTGAGTTTTTTCTTCAATTTTGAGATATACCCTAACCCTAACCCTAACCCTAACCCTAACCCTAACTGAGTTTTTTCTTCAATTTTGAGATATACCCTAACCCTAACCCTAACCCTAAGCCTAACCGTAACCCTAACTGAGATTTTTCTTCAATTTTGAGATATACCCTAACCCTAACCCTAACCCTAACCCTAACTGAGTTTTTTCTTCAATTTTGAGATATACCCTAACCCTAACCCTAACCCTAACTGAGTTTTTTCTTCAATTTTGAGATATACCCTAACCCTAACCCTAAACCTAACCGTAACCCTAACTGAGTTTTTTCTTCAATTTTGAGATATACCCTAACCCTAACCCTAACTGAGTTTTTTCTTCAATTTTGAGATATACCCTAACCCTAACCCTAACCCTAACCCTAACTGAGTTTTTTCTTCAATTTTGAGATATACCCTAACCCTAACCCTAACCCTAACTGAGTTTTTTCTTCAATTTTGAGATATACCCTAACCCTAACCCTAACCCTAACCCTAACTGAGTTTTTTCTTCAATTTTGAGATATACCCTAACCCTAACCCTAACCCTAACTGAGTTTTTTCTTCAATTTTGAGATATACCCTAACCCTAACCCTAACCCTAACCCTAAGCCTAACCGTAACCCTAACTGAGTTTTTTCTTCAATTTTGAGATATACCCTAACCCTAACCCTAACCCTAACCCTAACCCTAACTGAGTTTTTTCTTCAATTTTGAGATATACCCTAAACCTAACCCTAACCCTAACCCTAACTGAGTTTTTTCTTCAATTTTGAGATATACCCTAACCCTAACCCTAACCCTAACCCTAACGCTAACCCTAACCCTGACTGAGTTTTTTCTTCAATTTTGAGATATACCCTAACCCTAACCCTAACCCTAACCCTAACCCTAACCCTAACCCTAACCCTAACCCTGAGTTTTTTCTTCAATTTTGAGATATACCCTAACCCTAACCCTAACCCTAACCCTAACCCTAACTGAGTTTTTTCTTCAATTTTGAGATATACCCTAACCCTAACCCTAACCCTAACCCTAACTGAGTTTTTTCTTCAATTTTGAGATATACCCTAACCCTAACCCTAACTGAGTTTTTTCTTCAATTTTGAGATATACCCTAACCCTAACCCTAACGCTAACCCTAACCCTAACCCTAACTGAGTTTTTTCTTCAATTTTGAGATATACCCTAACCCTAACCCTAACCCTAACCCTAACCCTAACTGAGTTTTTTTCTTCAATTTTGAGATATACCCTAAACCTAACCCTAACCCTAACCCTAACTGAGTTTTTTCTTCAATTTTGAGATATACCCTAACCCTAACGCTAACCCTAACGCTAACCCTAACCCTGACTGGGTTTTTTCTTCAATTTTGAGATATACCCTAACCCTAACCCTAACCCTAACCCTGAGTTTTTTCTTCAGTTTTGAGATATACCCTAACCCTAACCCTAACCCTAACCCTAACTGAGTTTTTTCTTCAATTTTGAGATATACCCTAACCCTAACCCTAACCCTAACCCTAACTGAGTTTTTTCTTCAATTTTGAGATATACCCTAACCCTAACCCTAACGCTAACCCTAACCCTAACCCTAACTGAGTTTTTTCTTCAATTTTGTGATATACCCTAACCCTAACCCTAACCCTAACCCTAACTGAGTTTTTTCTTCAATTTTGAGATATACCCTAAACCTAACCCTAACACTAACCCTAACTGAGTTTTTTCTTCAATTTTGAGATATACCCTAACCCTAACCCTAACCCTAAGCCTAACCCTAAGCCTAACCGTAACCCTAACTGAGTTTTTTCTTCAATTTTGAGATATACCCTAACCCTAACCCTAACCCTAACCCTAACTTAGTTTTTTCTTCAATTTTGAGATATACCCTAAACCTAACCCTAACCCTAACCCTAACTGAGTTTTTTCTTCAATTTTGAGATATACCCTAACCCTAACCCTAACCCTAACCCTGACTGAGTTTTTTCTTCAATTTTGAGATATACCCTAACCCTAACCCTAATCCTAACCCTGAGTTTTTTCTTCAGTTTTGAGATATACCCTAACCCTAACCCTAACCCTAACTGAGTTTTTTCTTCAATTTTGAGATATACCCTAACCCTAACCCTAACCCTAACCCTAACTGAGTTTTTTCTTCAATTTTGAGATATACCCTAACCCTAACCCTAACCCTAACGCTAACCCTAACCCTAACTGAGTTTTTTCTTCAATTTTGAGATATACCCTAACCCTAACCCTAACCCTAACCCTGAGTTTTTTCTTCAGTTTTGAGATATACCCTAACCCTACCCCTAACCCTAACGCTAACCCTAACCCTGACTGAGTTTTTTCTTCAATTTTGAGATATACCCTAACCCTAACCCTAACCCTAACCCTAACTGAGTTTTTTCTTCAATTTTGAGATATACCCTAACCCTAACCCTAAACCTAACCCTAACCCTAACTGAGTTTTTTCTTCAATTTTGAGATATACCCTAACCCTAACCCTAACCCTAACTGAGTTTTTTCTTCAATTTTGAGATATACCCTAACCCTAACCCTAACCCTAACCCTAACCCTAAGCCTAACCGTAACCCTAACTGAGTTTTTTCTTCAATTTTGAGATATACCCTAACCCTAACCCTAACCCTAACCCTAACCCTAACTGAGTTTTTTCTTCAATTTTGAGATATACCCTAACCCTAACCCTAACCCTAACCCTAACTGAGTTTTTTTCTTCAATTTTGAGATATACCCTAAACCTAACCCTAACCCTAACCCTAACTGAGTTTTTTCTTCAATTTTGAGATATACCCTAACCCTAACGCTAACCCTAACGCTAACCCTAACCCTGACTGGGTTTTTTCTTCAATTTTGAGATATACCCTAACCCTAACCCTAACCCTAACCCTGAGTTTTTTCTTCAGTTTTGAGATATACCCTAACCCTAACCCTAACCCTAACCCTAACTGAGTTTTTTCTTCAATTTTGAGATATACCCTAACCCTAACCCTAACCCTAACCCTAACTGAGTTTTTTCTTCAATTTTGAGATATACCCTAACCCTAACCCTAACCCTAACGCTAACCCTAACCCTAACTGAGTTTTTTCTTCAATTTTGAGATATACCCTAACCCTAACCCTAACCCTAACCCTGAGTTTTTTCTTCAGTTTTGAGATATACCCTAACCCTAACCCTAACCCTAACCCTAACCCTAACCCTAACCCTAACCCTAACTGAGTTTTTTCTTCAATTTTGAGATATACCCTAACCCTAACCCTAACGCTAACCCTAACCCTAACCCTAACTGAGTTTTTTCTTCAATTTTGTGATATACCCTAACCCTAACCCTAACCCTAACTGAGTTTTTTCTTCAATTTTGAGATATACCCTAAACCTAACCCTAACCCTAACCCTAACTGAGTTTTTTCTTCAATTTTGAGATATACCCTAACCCTAACCCTAACCCTAAGCCTAACCCTAAGCCTAACCGTAACCCTAACTGAGTTTTTTCTTCAATTTTGAGATATACCCTAACCCTAACCCTAACCCTAACCCTAACTGAGTTTTTTCTTCAATTTTGAGATATACCCTAAACCTAACCCTAACCCTAACCCTAACTGAGTTTTTTCTTCAATTTTGAGATATACCCTAACCCTAACCCTAACCCTAACCCTGACTGAGTTTTTTCTTCAATTTTGAGATATACCCTAACCCTAACCCTAATCCTAACCCTGAGTTTCTTCTTCAGTTTTGAGATATACCCTAACCCTAACCCTAACCCTAACTGAGTTTTTTCTTCAATTTTGAGATATACCCTAACCCTAACCCTAACCCTAACCCTAACTGAGTTTTTTCTTCAATTTTGAGATATACCCTAACCCTAACCCTAACCCTAACGCTAACCGTAACCCTAACTGAGTTTTTTCTTCAATTTTGAGATATACCCTAACCCTAACCCTAACCCTAACCCTGAGTTTTTTCTTCAGTTTTGAGATATACCCTAACCCTACCCCTAACCCTAACGCTAACCCTAACCCTGACTGAGTTTTTTCTTCAATTTTGAGATATACCCTAACCCTAACCCTAACCCTAACCCTAACTGAGTTTTTTCTTCAATTTTGAGATATACCCTAACCCTAACCCTAAACCTAACCCTAACCCTAACTGAGTTTTTTCTTCAATTTTGAGATATACCCTAACCCTAACCCTAACCCTAACTGAGTTTTTTCTTCAATTTTGAGATATACCCTAACCCTAACCCTAACCCTAACCCTAACCCTAAGCCTAACCGTAACCCTAACTGAGTTTTTTCTTCAATTTTGAGATATACCCTAACCCTAACCCTAACCCTAACCCTAACCCTAACCCTAACTGAGTTTTTTCTTCAATTTTGAGATATACCCTAAACCTAACCCTAACCCTAACCGAGTTTTTTCTTCAATTTTGAGATATACCCTAACCCTAACCCTAACCCTAACGCTAACCCTAACCCTGACTGAGTTTTTTCTTCAATTTTGAGATATACCCTAACCCTAACCCTAACGCTAACCCTAACCCTAACCCTAACCCTAACTGAGTTTTTTCTTCAATTTTGAGATATACCCTAACCCTAACCCTAACCCTAACTGAGTTTTTTCTTCAATTTTGAGATATACCCTAAACCTAACCCTAACCCTAACCCTAACTGAGTTTTTTCTTCAATTTTGAGATATACCCTAACCCTAACGCTAACCCTAACGCTAACCCTAACCCTGACTGAGTTTTTTCTTCAATTTTGAGATATACCCTAACCCTAACCCTAACCCTAACCCTGAGTTTTTTCTTCAGTTTTGAGATATACCCTAACCCTAACCCTAACCCTAACCCTAACCCTAACTGAGTTTTTTCTTCAATTTTGAGATATACCCTAACCCTAACCCTAACCCTAACCCTAACTGAGTTTTTTCTTCAATTTTGAGATATACCCTAACCCTAACCCTAACCCTAACGCTAACCCTAACCCTAACTGAGTTTTTTCTTCAATTTTGAGATATACCCTAACCCTAACCCTAACCCTAACCCTGAGTTTTTTCTTCAGTTTTGAGATATACCCTAACCCTAACCCTAACCCTAACCCTAACCCTAACCCTAACCCTAACTGAGATTTTTCTTCAATTTTGAGATATACCCTAACCCTAACCCTAACGCTAACCCTAACCCTAACCCTAACTGAGTTTTTTCTTCAATTTTGAGATATACCCTAACCCTAACCCTAACCCTAACTGAGTTTTTTCTTCAATTTTGAGATATACCCTAACCCTAACCCTAACCCTAACCCTAACCCTAAGCCTAACCGTAACCCTAACTGAGTTTTTTCTTCAATTTTGAGATATACCCTAACCCTAACCCTAACCCTAACCCTAACCCTAACCCTAACCCTAACTGAGTTTTTTCTTCAATTTTGAGATATACCCTAAACCTAACCCTAACCCTAACCCTAACTGAGTTTTTTCTTCAATTTTGAGATATACCCTAACCCTAACCCTAACCCTAACCCTGACTGAGTTTTTTCTTCAATTTTGAGATATACCCTAACCCTAACCCTAATCCTAACCCTGAGTTTTTTCTTCAGTTTTGAGATATACCCTAACCCTAACCCTAACCCTAACTGAGTTTTTTCTTCAATTTTGAGATATACCCTAACCCTAACCCTAACCCTAACCCTAACTGAGTTTTTTCTTCAATTTTGAGATATACCCTAACCCTAACCCTAACCCTAACGCTAAACCTAACACTAACTGAGTTTTTTCTTCAATTTTGAGATATACCCTAACCCTAACCCTAACCCTAACCCTGAGTTTTTTCTTCAGTTTTGAGATATACCCTAACCCTAACCCTAACCCTAACGCTAACCCTAACTCTGACTGAGTTTTTTCTTCAATTTTGAGATATACCCTAACCCTAACCCTAACCCTAACCCTAACCCTAACCCTAACCCTAACCCTGAGTTTTTTCTTCAATTTTGAGATATACCCTAACCCTAACCCTAACCCTAACCCTAACTGAGTTTTTTCTTCAATTTTGAGATATACCCTAACCCTAACCCTAACCCTAACCCTAACTGAGTTTTTTCTTCAATTTTGAGATATACCCTAACCCTAACCCTAACTGAGTTTTTTCTTCAATTTTGAGATATACCCTAACCCTAACCCTAACCCTAACTGAGTTTTTTCTTCAATTTTGAGATATACCCTAACCCTAACCCTAAACCTAACCCTAACCCTAACTGAGTTTTTTCTTCAATTTTGAGATATACCCTAACCCTAACCCTAACCCTAACTGAGTTTTTTCTTCAATTTTGAGATATACCCTAACCCTAACCCTAACCCTAACCCTAACCCTAACTGAGTTTTTTCTTCAATTTTGAGATATACCCTAACCCTAACCCTAACCCTAACTGAGTTTTTTCTTCAATTTTGAGATATACCCTAACCCTAACCCTAACCCTAACCCTAACTGAGTTTTTTCTTCAATTTTGAGATATACACTAACCCTAACCCTAACGCTAACCCTAACCCTAACCCTAACTGAGTTTTTTCTTCAATTTTGAGATATACCCTAACCCTGACCCTAACCCTAACCAACGCTAACCCTAACCCTAACCCTAACCCTGAGTTTTTTCTTCAATTTTGAGATATACCCTAACCCTAACCCTAACCCTAACCCTAACCCTAACTGAGTTTTTTCTTCAATTTTGAGATATACCCTAACCCTAACCCTAATCCTAACCCTGTTTTTTCTTCAGTTTTGAGATATACCCTAACCCTAACCCTAACCCTAACTGAGTTTTTTCTTCAATTTTGAGATATACCCTAACCCTAACCCTAACCCTAACCCTAACCCTAACTGAGTTTTTTCTTCAATTTTGAGATATACCCTAACCCTAACCCTAACCCTAACGCTAACCCTAACCCTAACTGAGTTTTTTCTTCAATTTTGAGATATACCCTAACCCTAACCCTAACCCTAACCCTAACCCTGAGTTTTTTCTTCAGTTTTGAGATATACCCTAACCCTAACCCTAACCCTAACGCTAACCCTAACCCTGACTGAGTTTTTTCTTCAATTTTGAGATATACCCTAACCCTAACCCTAACCCTAACCCTAACCCTAACCCTAACCCTAACCCTAACCCTAACCCTGAGTTTTTTCTTCAATTTTGAGATATACCCTTACCCTAACCCTAACCCTAACCCTAACCCTAACTGAGTTTTTTCTTCAATTTTGAGATATACCCTAACCCTAACCCTAACCCTAACCCTAACTGAGTTTTTTCTTCAATTTTGAGATATACCCTAACCATAACCCTAACTGAGTTTTTTCTTCAATTTTGAGATATACCCTAACCCTAACCCTAACCCTAACTGAGTTTTTTCTTCAATTTTGAGATATACCCTAACCCTAACCCTAAACCTAACCCTAACCCTAACTGAGTTTTTTCTTCAATTTTGAGATATACCCTAACCCTAACCCTAACCCTAACTGAGTTTTTTCTTCAATTTTGAGATATACCCTAACCCTAACCCTAACCCTAACCCTAACCCTAACTGAGTTTTTTCTTCAATTTTGAGATATACCCTAACCCTAACCCTAACCCTAACTGAGTTTTTTCTTCAATTTTGAGATATACCCTAACCCTAACCCTAACCCTAACCCTAACTGAGTTTTTTCTTCAATTTTGAGATATACACTAACCCTAACCCTAACGCTAACCCTAACCCTAACCCTAACTGAGTTTTTTCTTCAATTTTGAGATATACCCTAACCCTAACCCTAACCCTAACCCTAACTGAGTTTTTTCTTCAATTTTGAGATATACCCTAAACCTAACCCTTACCCTAACCCTAACTGAGTTTTTTCTTCAATTTTGAGATATACCCTAACCCTAACGCTAACCCTAATGCTAACCCTAACCCTGACTGAGTTTTTTCTTCAATTTTGAGATATACCCTAACCCTAACCCTAACCCTAACCCTGAGTTTTTTCTTCAGTTTTGAGATATACCCTAACCCTAACCCTAACCCTAACCCTAACTGAGTTTTTTCTTCAATTTTGAGATATACCCTAACCCTAACCCTAACCCTAACCCTGAGTTTTTTCTTCAGTTTTGAGATATACCCTAACCCTAACCCTAACCCTAACCCTAACCCTAACCCTAACCCTAACCCTAACCCTAACCCTAACTGAGTTTTTTCTTCAATTTTGAGATATACCCTAACCCTAACCCTAACCCTAACCCTAACTGAGTTTTTTCTTCAATTTTGAGATATACCCTAACCCTAACCCTAACTGAGTTTTTTCTTCAATTTTGAGATATACCCTAACCCTAACCCTAACCCTAACCCTAACTGAGTTTTTTCTTCAATTTTGAGATATACCCTAACCCTAACCCTAACTGAGTTTTTTCTTCAATTTTGAGATATACCCTAACCCTAACCCTAAACCTAACCCTAACCCTAACTGAGTTTTTTCTTCAATTTTGAGATATACCCTAACCCTAACCCTAACCCTAACTGAGTTTTTTCTTCAATTTTGAGATATACCCTAACCCTAACCCTAACCCTAACCCTAACCCTAACTGAGTTTTTTCTTCAATTTTGAGATATACCCTAACCCTAACCCTAACCCTAACTGAGTTTTTTCTTCAATTTTGAGATATACCCTAACCCTAACCCTAACCCTAACCCTAACTGAGTTTTTTCTTCAATTTTGAGATATACCCTAACCCTAACCCTAACCCTAACTGAGTTTTTTCTTCAATTTTGAGATATACCCTAACCCTAACCCTAACCCTAAGCCTAACCGTAACCCTAACTGAGTTTTTTCTTCAATTTTGAGATATACCCTAACCCTAACCCTAACCCTAACCCTAACCCTAACTGAGTTTTTTCTTCAATTTTGAGATATACCCTAAACCTAACCCTAACCCTAACCCTAACTGAGTTTTTTCTTCAATTTTGAGATATACCCTAACCCTAACGCTAACCCTAACCCTAACCCTAACTGAGTTTTTTCTTCAATTTTGAGATATACCCTAACCCTAACCCTAACCCTAACTGAGTTTTTTCTTCAATTTTGAGATATACCCTAACCCTAACCCTAACCCTAACCCTAACTGAGTTTTTTCTTCAATTTTGAGATATACACTAACCCTAACCCTAACGCTAACCCTAACCCTAACCCTAACTGAGTTTTTTCTTCAATTTTGAGATATACCCTAACCCTAACCCTAACCCTAACCCTAACTGAGTTTTTTCTTCAATTTTGAGATATACCCTAAACCTAACCCTTACCCTAACCCTAACTGAGTTTTTTCTTCAATTTTGAGATATACCCTAACCCTAACGCTAACCCTAATGCTAACCCTAACCCTGACTGAGTTTTTTCTTCAATTTTGAGATATACCCTAACCCTAACCCTAACCCTAACCCTGAGTTTTTTCTTCAGTTTTGAGATATACCCTAACCCTAACCCTAACCCTAACCCTAACTGAGTTTTTTCTTCAATTTTGAGATATACCCTAACCCTAACCCTAACCCTAACCCTGAGTTTTTTCTTCAGTTTTGAGATATACCCTAACCCTAACCCTAACCCTAACCCTAACCCTAACCCTAACCCTAACCCTAACCCTAACCCTAACTGAGTTTTTTCTTCAATTTTGAGATATACCCTAACCCTAACCCTAACCCTAACCCTAACTGAGTTTTTTCTTCAATTTTGAGATATACCCTAACCCTAACCCTAACTGAGTTTTTTCTTCAATTTTGAGATATACCCTAACCCTAACCCTAACCCTAACCCTAACTGAGTTTTTTCTTCAATTTTGAGATATACCCTAACCCTAACCCTAACTGAGTTTTTTCTTCAATTTTGAGATATACCCTAACCCTAACCCTAAACCTAACCCTAACCCTAACTGAGTTTTTTCTTCAATTTTGAGATATACCCTAACCCTAACCCTAACCCTAACTGAGTTTTTTCTTCAATTTTGAGATATACCCTAACCCTAACCCTAACCCTAACCCTAACCCTAACTGAGTTTTTTCTTCAATTTTGAGATATACCCTAACCCTAACCCTAACCCTAACTGAGTTTTTTCTTCAATTTTGAGATATACCCTAACCCTAACCCTAACCCTAACCCTAACTGAGTTTTTTCTTCAATTTTGAGATATACCCTAACCCTAACCCTAACCCTAACTGAGTTTTTTCTTCAATTTTGAGATATACCCTAACCCTAACCCTAACCCTAAGCCTAACCGTAACCCTAACTGAGTTTTTTCTTCAATTTTGAGATATACCCTAACCCTAACCCTAACCCTAACCCTAACCCTAACTGAGTTTTTTCTTCAATTTTGAGATATACCCTAAACCTAACCCTAACCCTAACCCTAACTGAGTTTTTTCTTCAATTTTGAGATATACCCTAACCCTAACCCTAACCCTAACGCTAACCCTAACCCTGACTGAGTTTTTTCTTCAATTTTGAGATATACCCTAACCCTAACCCTAACGCTAACCCTAACCCTAACCCTAACTGAGTTTTTTCTTCAATTTTGAGATATACCCTAACCCTAACCCTAACCCTAACCCTAACTGAGTTTTTTCTTCAATTTTGAGATATACCCTAAACCTAACCCTAACCCTAACCCTAACTGAGTTTTTTCTTCAATTTTGAGATATACCCTAACCCTAACGCTAACCCTAACGCTAACCCTAACCCTGACTGAGTTTTTTCTTCAATTTTGAGATATACCCTAACCCTAACCCTAACCCTAACCCTGAGTTTTTTCTTCAGTTTTGAGATATACCCTAACCCTAACCCTAACCCTAACCCTAACTGAGTTTTTTCTTCAATTTTGAGATATACCCTAACCCTAACCCTAACCCTAACCCTAACTGAGTTTTTTCTTCAATTTTGAGATATACCCTAACCCTAACCCTAACCCTAACGCTAACCCTAACCCTAACTGAGTTTTTTCTTCAATTTTGAGATATACCCTAACCCTAACCCTAACCCTAACCCTGAGTTTTTTCTTCAGTTTTGAGATATACCCTAACCCTAACCCTAACCCTAACCCTAACCCTAACCCTAACCCTAACCCTAACTGAGTTTTTTCTTCAATTTTGAGATATACCCTAACCCTAACCCTAACGCTAACCCTAACCCTAACCCTAACTGAGTTTTTTCTTCAATTTTGAGATATACCCTAACCCTAACCCTAACCCTAACTGAGTTTTTTCTTCAATTTTGAGATATACCCTAACCCTAACCCTAACCCTAACCCTAAGCCTAACCGTAACCCTAACTGAGTTTTTTCTTCAATTTTGAGATATACCCTAACCCTAACCCTAACCCTAACCCTAACCCTAACTGAGTTTTTTCTTCAATTTTGAGATATACCCTAAACCTAACCCTAACCCTAACCCTAACTGAGTTTTTTCTTCAATTTTGAGATATACCCTAACCCTAACCCTAACCCTAACCCTGACTGAGTTTTTTCTTCAATTTTGAGATATACCCTAACCCTAACCCTAATCCTAACCCTGAGTTATTTCTTCAGTTTTGAGATATACCCTAACCCTAACCCTAACCCTAACTGAGTTTTTTCTTCAATTTTGAGATATACCCTAACCCTAACCCTAAGCCTAACCCTAACTGAGTTTTTTCTTCAATTTTGAGATATACCCTAACCCTAACCCTAACCCTAACGCTAACCCTAACCCTAACTGAGTTTTTTCTTCAATTTTGAGATATACCCTAACCCTAACCCTAACCCTAACCCTGAGTTTTTTCTTCAGTTTTGAGATATACCCTAACCCTAACCCTAACCCTAACGCTAACCCTAACCCTGACTGAGTTTTTTCTTCAATTTTGAGATATACCCTAACCCTAACCCTAACCCTAACCCTGAGTTTTTTCTTCAGTTTTGAGATATACCCTAACCCTAACCCTAACCCTAACGCTAACCCTAACCCTGACTGAGTTTTTTCTTCAATTTTGAGATATACCCTAACCCTAACCCTAAACCTAACCCTAACCCTAACTGAGTTTTTTCTTCAATTTTGAGATATACCCTAACCCTAACCCTAACCCTAACTGAGTTTTTTCTTCAATTTTGAGATATACCCTAACCCTAACCCTAACCCTAACCCTAACCCTAACTGAGTTTTTTCTTCAATTTTGAGATATACCCTAACCCTAACCCTAACCCTAACTGAGTTTTTTCTTCAATTTTGAGATATACCCTAACCCTAACCCTAACCCTAACCCTAACTGAGTTTTTTCTTCAATTTTGAGATATACACTAACCCTAACCCTAACGCTAACCCTAACCCTAACCCTAACTGAGTTTTTTCTTCAATTTTGAGATATACCCTAACCCTGACCCTAACCCTAACCAACGCTAACCCTAACCCTAACCCTAACCCTGAGTTTTTTCTTCAATTTTGAGATATACCCTAACCCTAACCCTAACCCTAACCCTAACCCTAACTGAGTTTTTTCTTCAATTTTGAGATATACCCTAACCCTAACCCTAATCCTAACCCTGAGTTTTTTCTTCAGTTTTGAGATATACCCTAACCCTAACCCTAACCCTAACTGAGTTTTTTCTTCAATTTTGAGATATACCCTAACCCTAACCCTAACCCTAACTGAGTTTTTTCTTCAATTTTGAGATATACCCTAACCCTAACCCTAACCCTAACGCTAACCCTAACCCTAACTGAGTTTTTTCTTCAATTTTGAGATATACCCTAACCCTAACCCTAACCCTAACCCTGAGTTTTTTCTTCAGTTTTGAGATATACCCTAACCCTAACCCTAACCCTAACCCTAACGCTAACCCTAACCCTGACTGAGTTTTTTCTTCAATTTTGAGATATACCCTAACCCTAACCCTAACCCTAACCCTAACCCTAACCCTAACCCTAACCCTAACCCTAACCCTAACCCTGAGTTTTTTCTTCAATTTTGAGATATACCCTTACCCTAACCCTAACCCTAACCCTAACCCTAACTGAGTTTTTTCTTCAATTTTGAGATATACCCTAACCCTAACCCTAACCCTAACCCTAACTGAGTTTTTTCTTCAATTTTGAGATATACCCTAACCATAACCCTAACTGAGTTTTTTCTTCAATTTTGAGATATACCCTAACCCTAACCCTAACCCTAACTGAGTTTTTTCTTCAATTTTGAGATATACCCTAACCCTAACCCTAAACCTAACCCTAACCCTAACTGAGTTTTTTCTTCAATTTTGAGATATACCCTAACCCTAACCCTAACCCTAACTGAGTTTTTTCTTCAATTTTGAGATATACCCTAACCCTAACCCTAACCCTAACCCTAACCCTAACTGAGTTTTTTCTTCAATTTTGAGATATACCCTAACCCTAACCCTAACCCTAACTGAGTTTTTTCTTCAATTTTGAGATATACCCTAACCCTAACCCTAACCCTAACCCTAACTGAGTTTTTTCTTCAATTTTGAGATATACACTAACCCTAACCCTAACGCTAACCCTAACCCTAACCCTAACTGAGTTTTTTCTTCAATTTTGAGATATACCCTAACCCTAACCCTAACCCTAACCCTAACTGAGTTTTTTCTTCAATTTTGAGATATACCCTAAACCTAACCCTTACCCTAACCCTAACTGAGTTTTTTCTTCAATTTTGAGATATACCCTAACCCTAACGCTAACCCTAATGCTAACCCTAACCCTGACTGAGTTTTTTCTTCAATTTTGAGATATACCCTAACCCTAACCCTAACCCTAACCCTGAGTTTTTTCTTCAGTTTTGAGATATACCCTAACCCTAACCCTAACCCTAACCCTAACTGAGTTTTTTCTTCAATTTTGAGATATACCCTAACCCTAACCCTAACCCTAACCCTGAGTTTTTTCTTCAGTTTTGAGATATACCCTAACCCTAACCCTAACCCTAACCCTAACCCTAACCCTAACCCTAACCCTAACCCTAACTGAGTTTTTTCTTCAATTTTGAGATATACCCTAACCCTAACCCTAACCCTAACCCTAACTGAGTTTTTTCTTCAATTTTGAGATATACCCTAACCCTAACCCTAACTGAGTTTTTTCTTCAATTTTGAGATATACCCTAACCCTAACCCTAACTGAGTTTTTTCTTCAATTTTGAGATATACCCTAACCCTAACCCTAACCCTAACTGAGTTTTTTCTTCAATTTTGAGATATACCCTAACCCTAACCCTAACCCTAACTGAGTTTTTTCTTCAATTTTGAGATATACCCTAACCCTAACCCTAACCCTAACCCTAACTGAGTTTTTTCTTCAATTTTGAGATATACCCTAACCCTAACCCTAACCCTAACTGAGTTTTTTCTTCAATTTTGAGATATACCCTAACCCTAACCCTAACCCTAACCCTAAGCCTAACCGTAACCCTGAGTTTTTTCTTCAATTTTGAGATATACCCTAACCCTAACCCTAACCCTAACTGAGTTTTTTCTTCAATTTTGAGATATACCCTAAACCTAACCCTAACCCTAAACCTAACTGAGTTTTTTCTTCAATTTTGAGATATACCCTAACCCTAACCCTAACCCTAACCCTAACCCTAACCCTAACCCTAACCCTAACCCTAACCCTGATTTTTTTCTTCAATTTTGAGATATACCCTAACCCTAACCCTAACCCTAACCCTAACCCTAACTGAGTTTTTTCTTCAATTTTGAGATATACCCTAACCCTAACGCTAACCCTAACGCTAACCCTAACCCTGACTGAGTTTTTTCTTCAATTTTGAGATATACATTAACCCTAACCCTAACCCTAACCCTGAGTTTTTTCTTCAGTTTTGAGATATACCCTAACCCTAACCCTAACCCTAACCCTAACTGAGTTTTTTCTTCAATTTTGAGATATACCCTAACCCTAACCCTAACCCTAACCCTAACTGAGTTTTTTCTTCAATTTTGAGATATACCCTAACCCTAACCCTAACCCTAACGCTAACCCTAACCCTAACTGAGTTTTTTCTTCAATTTTGAGATATACCCTAACCCTAACCCTAACCCTAACCCTGAGTTTTTTCTTCAGTTTTGAGATATACCCTAACCCTAACCCTAACCCTAACCCTAACCCTAACCCTAACCCTAACCCTAACCCTAACGCTAACCCTAACCCTAACCCTAACTGAGTTTTTTCTTCAATTTTGAGATATACCCTAACCCTAACCCTAACCCTAACCCTAACCCTAACTGAGTTTTTTCTTCAATTTTGAGATATACCCTAACCCTAACCCTAACCCTAACCCTAAGCCTAACCGTAACCCTAACTGAGATTTTTCTTCAATTTTGAGATATACCCTAACCCTAACCCTAACCCTAACCCTAACCCTAACTGAGTTTTTTCTTCAATTTTGAGATATACCCTAACCCTAACCCTAACCCTAACTGAGTTTTTTCTTCAATTTTGAGATATACCCTAACCCTAACCCTAAACCTAACCGTAACCCTAACTGAGTTTTTTCTTCAATTTTGAGATATACCCTAACCCTAACCCTAACTGAGTTTTTTCTTCAATTTTGAGATATACCCTAACCCTAACCCTAACCCTAACCCTAACTGAGTTTTTTCTTCAATTTTGAGATATACCCTAACCCTAACCCTAACCCTAACTGAGTTTTTTCTTCAATTTTGAGATATACCCTAACCCTAACCCTAACCCTAACCCTAACTGAGTTTTTTCTTCAATTTTGAGATATACCCTAACCCTAACCCTAACCCTAACCCTAAGCCTAACCGTAACCCTAACTGAGTTTTTTCTTCAATTTTGAGATATACCCTAACCCTAACCCTAACCCTAACCCTAACTGAGTTTTTTCTTCAATTTTGAGATATACCCTAAACCTAACCCTAACCCTAAACCTAACTGAGTTTTTTCTTCAATTTTGAGATATACCCTAACCCTAACCCTAACCCTAACGCTAACCCTAACCCTGACTGAGTTTTTTCTTCAATGTTGAGATATACCCTAACCCTAACCCTAACCCTAACCCTAACCCTAACCCTAACCCTAACCCTAACCCTGAGTTTTTTCTTCAATTTTGAGATATACCCTAACCCTAACCCTAACCCTAACCCTAACCCTAACTGAGTTTTTTCTTCAATTTTGAGATATACCCTAACCCTAACCCTAACCCTAACCCTAACTGAGTTTTTTCTTCAATTTTGAGATATACCCTAACCCTAACCCTAACTGAGTTTTTTCTTCAATTTTGAGATATACCCTAACCCTAACCCTAACGCTAACCCTAAGCCTAACCGTAACCCTGAGTTTTTTCTTCAATTTTGAGATATACCCTAACCCTAACCCTAACCCTAACCCTAACTGAGTTTTTTCTTCAATTTTGAGATATACCCTAAACCTAACCCTAACCCTAAACCTAACTGAGTTTTTTCTTCAATTTTGAGATATACCCTAACCCTAACCCTAACCCTAACGCTAACCCTAA
Source organism: Hydrophis major (assembly GCA_033807585.1). Taxonomy (NCBI): domain Eukaryota; kingdom Metazoa; phylum Chordata; class Lepidosauria; order Squamata; family Elapidae; genus Hydrophis; species Hydrophis major. The sequence continues at coordinate 19,711 of JAUCBL010000628.1, read as the reverse complement.
CCCTAACTGAGTTTTTTCTTCAATTTTGAGATATACCCTAACCCTAACCCTAACCCTAACCCTAACCCTAACCCTAACCCTAACCCTAACCCTAACCCTGATTTTTTTCTTCAATTTTGAGATATACCCTAACCCTAACCCTAACCCTAACCCTAACCCTAACTGAGTTTTTTCTTCAATTTTGAGATATACCCTAACCCTAACGCTAACCCTAACGCTAACCCTAACCCTGACTGAGTTTTTTCTTCAATTTTGAGATATACATTAACCCTAACCCTAACCCTAACCCTGAGTTTTTTCTTCAGTTTTGAGATATACCCTAACCCTAACCCTAACCCTAACCCTAACTGAGTTTTTTCTTCAATTTTGAGATATACCCTAACCCTAACCCTAACCCTAACCCTAACTGAGTTTTTTCTTCAATTTTGAGATATACCCTAACCCTAACCCTAACCCTAACGCTAACCCTAACCCTAACTGAGTTTTTTCTTCAATTTTGAGATATACCCTAACCCTAACCCTAACCCTAACCCTGAGTTTTTTCTTCAGTTTTGAGATATACCCTAACCCTAACCCTAACCCTAACCCTAACCCTAACCCTAACCCTAACCCTAACGCTAACCCTAACCCTAACCCTAACCCTAACTGAGTTTTTTCTTCAATTTTGAGATATACCCTAACCCTAACCCTAACCCTAACCCTAACCCTAACTGAGTTTTTTCTTCAATTTTGAGATATACCCTAACCCTAACCCTAACCCTAACCCTAAGCCTAACCGTAACCCTAACTGAGATTTTTCTTCAATTTTGAGATATACCCTAACCCTAACCCTAACCCTAACCCTAACCCTAACTGAGTTTTTTCTTCAATTTTGAGATATACCCTAACCCTAACCCTAACCCTAACTGAGTTTTTTCTTCAATTTTGAGATATACCCTAACCCTAACCCTAAACCTAACCGTAACCCTAACTGAGTTTTTTCTTCAATTTTGAGATATACCCTAACCCTAACCCTAACTGAGTTTTTTCTTCAATTTTGAGATATACCCTAACCCTAACCCTAACCCTAACCCTAACTGAGTTTTTTCTTCAATTTTGAGATATACCCTAACCCTAACCCTAACCCTAACTGAGTTTTTTCTTCAATTTTGAGATATACCCTAACCCTAACCCTAACCCTAACCCTAACTGAGTTTTTTCTTCAATTTTGAGATATACCCTAACCCTAACCCTAACCCTAACCCTAAGCCTAACCGTAACCCTAACTGAGTTTTTTCTTCAATTTTGAGATATACCCTAACCCTAACCCTAACCCTAACCCTAACTGAGTTTTTTCTTCAATTTTGAGATATACCCTAAACCTAACCCTAACCCTAAACCTAACTGAGTTTTTTCTTCAATTTTGAGATATACCCTAACCCTAACCCTAACCCTAACGCTAACCCTAACCCTGACTGAGTTTTTTCTTCAATGTTGAGATATACCCTAACCCTAACCCTAACCCTAACCCTAACCCTAACCCTAACCCTAACCCTAACCCTAACCCTAACCCTGAGTTTTTTCTTCAATTTTGAGATATACCCTAACCCTAACCCTAACCCTAACCCTAACTGAGTTTTTTCTTCAATTTTGAGATATACCCTAACCCTAACCCTAACCCTAACCCTAACTGAGTTTTTTCTTCAATTTTGAGATATACCCTAACCCTAACCCTAACTGAGTTTTTTCTTCAATTTTGAGATATACCCTAACCCTAACCCTAACGCTAACCCTAACCCTAACCCTAACTGAGTTTTTTCTTCAATTTTGAGATATACCCTAACCCTAACCCTAACCCTAACCCTAACTGAGTTTTTTTCTTCAATTTTGAGATATACCCTAAACCTAACCCTAACCCTAACCCTAACTGAGTTTTTTCTTCAATTTTGAGATATACCCTAACCCTAACGCTAACCCTAACGCTAACCCTAACCCTGACTGGGTTTTTTCTTCAATTTTGAGATATACCCTAACCCTAACCCTAACCCTAACCCTGAGTTTTTTCTTCAGTTTTGAGATATACCCTAACCCTAACCCTAACCCTAACCCTAACTGAGTTTTTTCTTCAATTTTGAGATATACCCTAACCCTAACCCTAACCCTAACCCTAACTGAGTTTTTTCTTCAATTTTGAGATATACCCTAACCCTAACCCTAACCCTAACGCTAACACTAACCCTAACTGAGTTTTTTCTTCAATTTTGAGATATACCCTAACCCTAACCCTAACCCTAACCCTGAGTTTTTTCTTCAGTTTTGAGATATACCCTAACCCTAACCCTAACCCTAACCCTAACCCTAACCCTAACTGAGTTTTTTCTTCAATTTTGAGATATACCCTAACCCTAACCCTAACGCTAACCCTAACCCTAACCCTAACTGAGTTTTTTCTTCAATTTTGTGATATACCCTAACCCTAACCCTAACCCTAACTGAGTTTTTTCTTCAATTTTGAGATATACCCTAAACCTAACCCTAACCCTAACCCTAACTGAGTTTTTTCTTCAATTTTGAGATATACCCTAACCCTAACCCTAACCCTAACCCTAACCCTAAGCCTAACCGTAACCCTAACTGAGTTTTTTCTTCAATTTTGAGATATACCCTAACCCTAACCCTAACCCTAACCCTAACTGAGTTTTTTCTTCAATTTTGAGATATACCCTAAACCTAACCCTAACCCTAACTGAGTTTTTTCTTCAATTTTGAGATATACCCTAACCCTAACCCTAACCCTAACCCTGACTGAGTTTTTTCTTCAATTTTGAGATATACCCTAACCCTAACCCTAATCCTAACCCTGAGTTTTTTCTTCAGTTTTGAGATATACCCTAACCCTAACCCTAACCCTAACTGAGTTTTTTCTTCAATTTTGAGATATACCCTAACCCTAACCCTAACCCTAACCCTAACTGAGTTTTTTCTTCAATTTTGAGATATACCCTAACCCTAACCCTAACCCTAACGCTAACCCTAACCCTAACTGAGTTTTTTCTTCAATTTTGAGATATACCCTAACCCTAACCCTAACCCTAACCCTGAGTTTTTTCTTCAGTTTTGAGATATACCCTAACCCTACCCCTAACCCTAACGCTAACCCTAACCCTGACTGAGTTTTTTCTTCAATTTTGAGATATACCCTAACCCTAACCCTAACCCTAACCCTAACTGAGTTTTTTCTTCAATTTTGAGATATACCCTAACCCTAACCCTAAACCTAACCCTAACCCTAACTGAGTTTTTTCTTCAATTTTGAGATATACCCTAACCCTAACCCTAACCCTAACTGAGTTTTTTCTTCAATTTTGAGATATACCCTAACCCTAACCCTAACCCTAACCCTAAGCCTAACCGTAACCCTAACTGAGTTTTTTCTTCAATTTTGAGATATACCCTAACCCTAACCCTAACCCTAACCCTAACCCTAACCCTAACTGAGTTTTTTCTTCAATTTTGAGATATACCCTAACCCTAACCCTAACCCTAACCCTAACTGAGTTTTTTCTTCAATTTTGAGATATACCCTAACCCTAACCCTAACTGAGTTTTTTCTTCAATTTTGAGATATACCCTAACCCTAACCCTAACCCTAACCCTAACCCTAACCCTAACTGAGTTTTTTCTTCAATTTTGAGATATACCCTAAACCTAACCCTAACCCTAACCCTAACTGAGTTTTTTCTTCAATTTTGAGATATACCCTAACCCTAACCCTAACCCTAACGCTAACCCTAACCCTGACTGAGTTTTTTCTTCAATTTTGAGATATACCCTAACCCTAACCCTAACTGAGTTTTTTCTTCAATTTTGAGATATACCCTAACCCTAACCCTAACTGAGTTTTTTCTTCAATTTTGAGATATACCCTAACCCTAACCCTAACCCTAACTGAGTTTTTTCTTCAATTTTGAGATATACCCTAACCCTAACCCTAACCCTAACTGAGTTTTTTCTTCAATTTTGAGATATACCCTAACCCTAACCCTAACCCTAACCCTAACTGAGTTTTTTCTTCAATTTTGAGATATACCCTAACCCTAACCCTAACCCTAACTGAGTTTTTTCTTCAATTTTGAGATATACCCTAACCCTAACCCTAACCCTAACCCTAAGCCTAACCGTAACCCTGAGTTTTTTCTTCAATTTTGAGATATACCCTAACCCTAACCCTAACCCTAACCCTAACTGAGTTTTTTCTTCAATTTTGAGATATACCCTAAACCTAACCCTAACCCTAAACCTAACTGAGTTTTTTCTTCAATTTTGAGATATACCCTAACCCTAACCCTAACCCTAACGCTAACCCTAACCCTAACTGAGTTTTTTCTTCAATTTTGAGATATACCCTAACCCTAACCCTAACCCTAACCCTAACCCTAACCCTAACCCTAACCCTAACCCTGATTTTTTTCTTCAATTTTGAGATATACCCTAACCCTAACCCTAACCCTAACCCTAACCCTAACTGAGTTTTTTCTTCAATTTTGAGATATACCCTAACCCTAACGCTAACCCTAACGCTAACCCTAACCCTGACTGAGTTTTTTCTTCAATTTTGAGATATACATTAACCCTAACCCTAACCCTAACCCTGAGTTTTTTCTTCAGTTTTGAGATATACCCTAACCCTAACCCTAACCCTAACCCTAACTGAGTTTTTTCTTCAATTTTGAGATATACCCTAACCCTAACCCTAACCCTAACCCTAACTGAGTTTTTTCTTCAATTTTGAGATATACCCTAACCCTAACCCTAACCCTAACGCTAACCCTAACCCTAACTGAGTTTTTTCTTCAATTTTGAGATATACCCTAACCCTAACCCTAACCCTAACCCTGAGTTTTTTCTTCAGTTTTGAGATATACCCTAACCCTAACCCTAACCCTAACCCTAACCCTAACCCTAACCCTAACCCTAACCCTAACGCTAACCCTAACCCTAACCCTAACTGAGTTTTTTCTTCAATTTTGAGATATACCCTAACCCTAACCCTAACCCTAACCCTAACCCTAACTGAGTTTTTTCTTCAATTTTGAGATATACCCTAACCCTAACCCTAACCCTAACCCTAAGCCTAACCGTAACCCTAACTGAGATTTTTCTTCAATTTTGAGATATACCCTAACCCTAACCCTAACCCTAACCCTAACCCTAACTGAGTTTTTTCTTCAATTTTGAGATATACCCTAACCCTAACCCTAACCCTAACTGAGTTTTTTCTTCAATTTTGAGATATACCCTAACCCTAACCCTAAACCTAACCGTAACCCTAACTGAGTTTTTTCTTCAATTTTGAGATATACCCTAACCCTAACCCTAACTGAGTTTTTTCTTCAATTTTGAGATATACCCTAACCCTAACCCTAACCCTAACCCTAACTGAGTTTTTTCTTCAATTTTGAGATATACCCTAACCCTAACCCTAACCCTAACTGAGTTTTTTCTTCAATTTTGAGATATACCCTAACCCTAACCCTAACCCTAACCCTAACTGAGTTTTTTCTTCAATTTTGAGATATACCCTAACCCTAACCCTAACCCTAACCCTAAGCCTAACCGTAACCCTAACTGAGTTTTTTCTTCAATTTTGAGATATACCCTAACCCTAACCCTAACCCTAACCCTAACTGAGTTTTTTCTTCAATTTTGAGATATACCCTAAACCTAACCCTAACCCTAAACCTAACTGAGTTTTTTCTTCAATTTTGAGATATACCCTAACCCTAACCCTAACCCTAACGCTAACCCTAACCCTGACTGAGTTTTTTCTTCAATGTTGAGATATACCCTAACCCTAACCCTAACCCTAACCCTAACCCTAACCCTAACCCTAACCCTAACCCTAACCCTAACCCTAACCCTGAGTTTTTTCTTCAATTTTGAGATATACCCTAACCCTAACCCTAACCCTAACCCTAACCCTAACTGAGTTTTTTCTTCAATTTTGAGATATACCCTAACCCTAACCCTAACCCTAACCCTAACTGAGTTTTTTCTTCAATTTTGAGATATACCCTAACCCTAACCCTAACTGAGTTTTTTCTTCAATTTTGAGATATACCCTAACCCTAACCCTAACGCTAACCCTAAGCCTAACCGTAACCCTGAGTTTTTTCTTCAATTTTGAGATATACCCTAACCCTAACCCTAACCCTAACCCTAACTGAGTTTTTTCTTCAATTTTGAGATATACCCTAAACCTAACCCTAACCCTAAACCTAACTGAGTTTTTTCTTCAATTTTGAGATATACCCTAACCCTAACCCTAACCCTAACGCTAACCCTAACCCTAACTGAGTTTTTTCTTCAATTTTGAGATATACCCTAACCCTAACCCTAACCCTAACCCTAACCCTAACCCTAACCCTAACCCTAACCCTGATTTTTTTCTTCAATTTTGAGATATACCCTAACCCTAACCCTAACCCTAACCCTAACCCTAACTGAGTTTTTTCTTCAATTTTGAGATATACCCTAACCCTAACGCTAACCCTAACGCTAACCCTAACCCTGACTGAGTTTTTTCTTCAATTTTGAGATATACATTAACCCTAACCCTAACCCTAACCCTGAGTTTTTTCTTCAGTTTTGAGATATACCCTAACCCTAACCCTAACCCTAACCCTAACTGAGTTTTTTCTTCAATTTTGAGATATACCCTAACCCTAACCCTAACCCTAACCCTAACTGAGTTTTTTCTTCAATTTTGAGATATACCCTAACCCTAACCCTAACCCTAACGCTAACCCTAACCCTAACTGAGTTTTTTCTTCAATTTTGAGATATACCCTAACCCTAACCCTAACCCTAACCCTGAGTTTTTTCTTCAGTTTTGAGATATACCCTAACCCTAACCCTAACCCTAACCCTAACCCTAACCCTAACCCTAACCCTAACCCTAACGCTAACCCTAACCCTAACCCTAACTGAGTTTTTTCTTCAATTTTGAGATATACCCTAACCCTAACCCTAACCCTAACCCTAACCCTAACTGAGTTTTTTCTTCAATTTTGAGATATACCCTAACCCTAACCCTAACCCTAACCCTAAGCCTAACCGTAACCCTAACTGAGATTTTTCTTCAATTTTGAGATATACCCTAACCCTAACCCTAACCCTAACCCTAACCCTAACTGAGTTTTTTCTTCAATTTTGAGATATACCCTAACCCTAACCCTAACCCTAACTGAGTTTTTTCTTCAATTTTGAGATATACCCTAACCCTAACCCTAAACCTAACCGTAACCCTAACTGAGTTTTTTCTTCAATTTTGAGATATACCCTAACCCTAACCCTAACTGAGTTTTTTCTTCAATTTTGAGATATACCCTAACCCTAACCCTAACCCTAACCCTAACTGAGTTTTTAATTCAATTTTGAGATATACCCTAACCCTAACCCTAACCCTAACTGAGTTTTTTCTTCAATTTTGAGATATACCCTAACCCTAACCCTAACCCTAACCCTAACTGAGTTTTTTCTTCAATTTTGAGATATACCCTAACCCTAACTCTAACCCTAACCCTAAGCCTAACCGTAACCCTAACTGAGTTTTTTCTTCAATTTTGAGATATACCCTAACCCTAACCCTAACCCTAACCCTAACTGAGTTTTTTCTTCAATTTTGAGATATACCCTAAACCTAACCCTAACCCTAAACCTAACTGAGTTTTTTCTTCAATTTTGAGATATACCCTAACCCTAACCCTAACCCTAACGCTAACCCTAACCCTGACTGAGTTTTTTCTTCAATGTTGAGATATACCCTAACCCTAACCCTAACCCTAACCCTAACCCTAACCCTAACCCTGAGTTTTTTCTTCAATTTTGAGATATACCCTAACCCTAACCCTAACCCTAACCCTAACTGAGTTTTTTCTTCAATTTTGAGATATACCCTAACCCTAACCCTAACCCTAACCCTAACTGAGTTTTTTCTTCAATTTTGAGATATACCCTAACCCTAACCCTAACTGAGTTTTTTCTTCAATTTTGAGATATACCCTAACCCTAACCCTAACGCTAACCCTAACCCTAACCCTAACTGAGTTTTTTCTTCAATTTTGAGATATACCCTAACCCTAACCCTAACCCTAACCCTAACTGAGTTTTTTTCTTCAATTTTGAGATATACCCTAAACCTAACCCTAACCCTAACCCTAACTGAGTTTTTTCTTCAATTTTGAGATATACCCTAACCCTAACGCTAACCCTAACGCTAACCCTAACCCTGACTGGGTTTTTTCTTCAATTTTGAGATATACCCTAACCCTAACCCTAACCCTAACCCTGAGTTTTTTCTTCAGTTTTGAGATATACCCTAACCCTAACCCTAACCCTAACCCTAACTGAGTTTTTTCTTCAATTTTGAGATATACCCTAACCCTAACCCTAACCCTAACCCTAACTGAGTTTTTTCTTCAATTTTGAGATATACCCTAACCCTAACCCTAACCCTAACGCTAACACTAACCCTAACTGAGTTTTTTCTTCAATTTTGAGATATACCCTAACCCTAACCCTAACCCTAACCCTGAGTTTTTTCTTCAGTTTTGAGATATACCCTAACCCTAACCCTAACCCTAACCCTAACCCTAACCCTAACTGAGTTTTTTCTTCAATTTTGAGATATACCCTAACCCTAACCCTAACGCTAACCCTAACCCTAACCCTAACTGAGTTTTTTCTTCAATTTTGTGATATACCCTAACCCTAACCCTAACCCTAACCCTAACTGAGTTTTTTCTTCAATTTTGAGATATACCCTAAACCTAACCCTAACCCTAACCCTAACTGAGTTTTTTCTTCAATTTTGAGATATACCCTAACCCTAACCCTAACCCTAACCCTAACCCTAAGCCTAACCGTAACCCTAACTGAGTTTTTTCTTCAATTTTGAGATATACCCTAACCCTAACCCTAACCCTAACCCTAACTGAGTTTTTTCTTCAATTTTGAGATATACCCTAAACCTAACCCTAACCCTAACTGAGTTTTTTCTTCAATTTTGAGATATACCCTAACCCTAACCCTAACCCTAACCCTGACTGAGTTTTTTCTTCAATTTTGAGATATACCCTAACCCTAACCCTAATCCTAACCCTGAGTTTTTTCTTCAGTTTTGAGATATACCCTAACCCTAACCCTAACCCTAACTGAGTTTTTTCTTCAATTTTGAGATATACCCTAACCCTAACCCTAACCCTAACCCTAACTGAGTTTTTTCTTCAATTTTGAGATATACCCTAACCCTAACCCTAACCCTAACGCTAACCCTAACCCTAACTGAGTTTTTTCTTCAATTTTGAGATATACCCTAACCCTAACCCTAACCCTAACCCTGAGTTTTTTCTTCAGTTTTGAGATATACCCTAACCCTACCCCTAACCCTAACGCTAACCCTAACCCTGACTGAGTTTTTTCTTCAATTTTGAGATATACCCTAACCCTAACCCTAACCCTAACCCTAACTGAGTTTTTTCTTCAATTTTGAGATATACCCTAACCCTAACCCTAAACCTAACCCTAACCCTAACTGAGTTTTTTCTTCAATTTTGAGATATACCCTAACCCTAACCCTAACCCTAACTGAGTTTTTTCTTCAATTTTGAGATATACCCTAACCCTAACCCTAACCCTAACCCTAAGCCTAACCGTAACCCTAACTGAGTTTTTTCTTCAATTTTGAGATATACCCTAACCCTAACCCTAACCCTAACCCTAACCCTAACCCTAACTGAGTTTTTTCTTCAATTTTGAGATATACCCTAACCCTAACCCTAACCCTAACCCTAACTGAGTTTTTTCTTCAATTTTGAGATATACCCTAACCCTAACCCTAACTGAGTTTTTTCTTCAATTTTGAGATATACCCTAACCCTAACCCTAACCCTAACCCTAACCCTAACCCTAACTGAGTTTTTTCTTCAATTTTGAGATATACCCTAAACCTAACCCTAACCCTAACCCTAACTGAGTTTTTTCTTCAATTTTGAGATATACCCTAACCCTAACCCTAACCCTAACGCTAACCCTAACCCTGACTGAGTTTTTTCTTCAATTTTGAGATATACCCTAACCCTAACCCTAACGCTAACCCTAACCCTAACCCTAACTGAGTTTTTTCTTCAATTTTGAGATATACCCTAACCCTAACCCTAACCCTAACCCTAACCCTAACCCTAACTGAGTTTTTTCTTCAATTTTGAGATATACCCTAAACCTAACCCTAACCCTAACCCTAACTGAGTTTTTTCTTCAATTTTGAGATATACCCTAACCCAAACGCTAACCCTAACGCTAACCCTAACCCTGACTGAGTTTTTTCTTCAATTTTGAGATATACATTAACCCTAACCCTAACCCTAACCCTGAGTTTTTTCTTCAGTTTTGAGATATACCCTAACCCTAACCCTAACCCTAACTGAGTTTTTTCTTCAATTTTGAGATATACCCTAACCCTAACCCTAACCCTAACTGAGTTTTTTCTTCAATTTTGAGATATACCCTAACCCTAACCCTAACCCTAACGCTAACCCTAACCCTAACTGAGTTTTTTCTTCAATTTTGAGATATACCCTAACCCTAACCCTAACCCTAACCCTGAGTTTTTTCTTCAGTTTTGAGATATACCCTAACCCTAACCCTAACCCTAACCCTAACCCTAACCCTAACCCTAACCCTAACCCTAACCCTAACTGAGTTTTTTCTTCAATTTTGAGATATACCCTAACCCTAACCCTAACGCTAACCCTAACCCTAACCCTAACTGAGTTTTTTCTTCAATTTTGAGATATACCCTAACCCTAACCCTAACCCTAACCCTAACCCTAACTGAGTTTTTTCTTCAATTTTGAGATATACCCTAACCCTAACCCTAACCCTAACCCTAAGCCTAACCGTAACCCTAACTGAGATTTTTCTTCAATTTTGAGATATACCCTAACCCTAACCCTAACCCTAACCCTAACTGAGTTTTTTCTTCAATTTTGAGATATACCCTAACCCTAACCCTAACCCTAACTGAGTTTTTTCTTCAATTTTGAGATATACCCTAACCCTAACCCTAAACCTAACCGTAACCCTAACTGAGTTTTTTCTTCAATTTTGAGATATACCCTAACCCTAACCCTAACTGAGTTTTTTCTTCAATTTTGAGATATACCCTAACCCTAACCCTAACCCTAACCCTAACTGAGTTTTTTCTTCAATTTTGAGATATACCCTAACCCTAACCCTAACCCTAACTGAGTTTTTTCTTCAATTTTGAGATATACCCTAACCCTAACCCTAACCCTAACCCTAACTGAGTTTTTTCTTCAATTTTGAGATAGACCCTAACCCTAACCCTAACCCTAACTGAGTTTTTTCTTCAATTTTGAGATATACCCTAACCCTAACCCTAACCCTAACCCTAAGCCTAACCGTAACCCTAACTGAGTTTTTTCTTCAATTTTGAGATATACCCTAACCCTAACCCTAACCCTAACCCAAACCCTAACTGAGTTTTTTCTTCAATTTTGAGATATACCCTAAACCTAACCCTAACCCTAACCCTAACTGAGTTTTTTCTTCAATTTTGAGATATACCCTAACCCTAACCCTAACCCTAACCCTAACGCTAACCCTAACCCTGACTGAGTTTTTTCTTCAATTTTGAGATATACCCTAACCCTAACCCTAACCCTAACCCTAACCCTAACCCTAACCCTAACCCTAACCCTGAGTTTTTTCTTCAATTTTGAGATATACCCTAACCCTAACCCTAACCCTAACCCTAACCCTAACTGAGTTTTTTCTTCAATTTTGAGATATACCCTAACCCTAACCCTAACCCTAACCCTAACTGAGTTTTTTCTTCAATTTTGAGATATACCCTAACCCTAACCCTAACTGAGTTTTTTCTTCAATTTTGAGATATACCCTAACCCTAACCCTAACGCTAACCCTAACCCTAACCCTAACTGAGTTTTTTCTTCAATTTTGAGATATACCCTAACCCTAACCCTAACCCTAACCCTAACTGAGTTTTTTTCTTCAATTTTGAGATATACCCTAAACCTAACCCTAACCCTAACCCTAACTGAGTTTTTTCTTCAATTTTGAGATATACCCTAACCCTAATGCTAACCCTAACGCTAACCCTAACCCTGACTGGGTTTTTTCTTCAATTTTGAGATATACCCTAACCCTAACCCTAACCCTAACCCTGAGTTTTTTCTTCAGTTTTGAGATATACCCTAACCCTAACCCTAACCCTAACCCTAACTGAGTTTTTTCTTCAATTTTGAGATATACCCTAACCCTAACCCTAACCCTAACCCTAACTGAGTTTTTTCTTCAATTTTGAGATATACCCTAACCCTAACCCTAACCCTAACGCTAACCCTAACCCTAACTGAGTTTTTTCTTCAATTTTGAGATATACCCTAACCCTAACCCTAACCCTAACCCTGAGTTTTTTCTTCAGTTTTGAGATATACCCTAACCCTAACCCTAACCCTAACCCTAACCCTAACCCTAACCCTAACCCTAACCCTAACTGAGTTTTTTCTTCAATTTTGAGATATACCCTAACCCTAACCCTAACTGAGTTTTTTCTTCAATTTTGAGATATACCCTAACCCTAACCCTAACCCTAACCCTAACTGAGTTTTTTCTTCAATTTTGAGATATACCCTAAACCTAACCCTAACCCTAACCCTAACTGAGTTTTTTCTTCAATTTTGAGATATACCCTAACCCTAACCCTAACCCTAACGCTAACCCTAACCCTGACTGAGTTTTTTCTTCAATTTTGAGATATACCCTAACCCTAACCCTAACGCTAACCCTAACCCTAACCCTAACTGAGTTTTTTCTTCAATTTTGAGATATACCCTAACCCTAACCCTAACCCTAACCCTAACCCTAACCCTAACTGAGTTTTTTCTTCAATTTTGAGATATACCCTAAACCTAACCCTAACCCTAACCCTAACTGAGTTTTTTCTTCAATTTTGAGATATACCCTAACCCTAACGCTAACCCTAACGCTAACCCTAACCCTGACTGAGTTTTTTCTTCAATTTTGAGATATACATTAACCCTAACCCTAACCCTAACCCTGAGTTTTTTCTTCAGTTTTGAGATATACCCTAACCCTAACCCTAACCCTAACTGAGTTTTTTCTTCAATTTTGAGATATACCCTAACCCTAACCCTAACCCTAACTGAGTTTTTTCTTCAATTTTGAGATATACCCTAACCCTAACCCTAACCCTAACGCTAACCCTAACCCTAACTGAGTTTTTTCTTCAATTTTGAGATATACCCTAACCCTAACCCTAACCCTAACCCTGAGTTTTTTCTTCAGTTTTGAGATATACCCTAACCCTAACCCTAACCCTAACCCTAACCCTAACCCTAACCCTAACCCTAACCCTAACCCTAACCCTAACTGAGTTTTTTCTTCAATTTTGAGATATACCCTAACCCTAACCCTAACGCTAACCCTAACCCTAACCCTAACTGAGTTTTTTCTTCAATTTTGAGATATACCCTAACCCTAACCCTAACCCTAACCCTAACCCTAACTGAGTTTTTTCTTCAATTTTGAGATATACCCTAACCCTAACCCTAACCCTAACCCTAAGCCTAACCGTAACCCTAACTGAGATTTTTCTTCAATTTTGAGATATACCCTAACCCTAACCCTAACCCTAACCCTAACTGAGTTTTTTCTTCAATTTTGAGATATACCCTAACCCTAACCCTAACCCTAACTGAGTTTTTTCTTCAATTTTGAGATATACCCTAACCCTAACCCTAAACCTAACCGTAACCCTAACTGAGTTTTTTCTTCAATTTTGAGATATACCCTAACCCTAACCCTAACTGAGTTTTTTCTTCAATTTTGAGATATACCCTAACCCTAACCCTAACCCTAACCCTAACTGAGTTTTTTCTTCAATTTTGAGATATACCCTAACCCTAACCCTAACCCTAACTGAGTTTTTTCTTCAATTTTGAGATATACCCTAACCCTAACCCTAACCCTAACCCTAACTGAGTTTTTTCTTCAATTTTGAGATAGACCCTAACCCTAACCCTAACCCTAACTGAGTTTTTTCTTCAATTTTGAGATATACCCTAACCCTAACCCTAACCCTAACCCTAAGCCTAACCGTAACCCTAACTGAGTTTTTTCTTCAATTTTGAGATATACCCTAACCCTAACCCTAACCCTAACCCTAACCCTAACTGAGTTTTTTCTTCAATTTTGAGATATACCCTAAACCTAACCCTAACCCTAACCCTAACTGAGTTTTTTCTTCAATTTTGAGATATACCCTAACCCTAACCCTAACCCTAACCCTAACGCTAACCCTAACCCTGACTGAGTTTTTTCTTCAATTTTGAGATATACCCTAACCCTAACCCTAACCCTAACCCTAACCCTAACCCTAACCCTAACCCTAACCCTGAGTTTTTTCTTCAATTTTGAGATATACCCTAACCCTAACCCTAACCCTAACCCTAACCCTAACTGAGTTTTTTCTTCAATTTTGAGATATACCCTAACCCTAACCCTAACCCTAACTGAGTTTTTTCTTCAATTTTGAGATATACCCTAACCCTAACCCTAACTGAGTTTTTTCTTCAATTTTGAGATATACCCTAACCCTAACCCTAACCCTAACCCTAACTGAGTTTTTTCTTCAATTTTGAGATATACCCTAACCCTAACCCTAACCCTAACCCTAACTGAGTTTTTTCTTCAATTTTGAGATATACCCTAACCCTAACCCTAACCCTAACGCTAACCCTAACCCTAACTGAGTTTTTTCTTCAATTTTGAGATATACCCTAACCCTAACCCTAACCCTAACCCTGAGTTTTTTCTTCAGTTTTGAGATATACCCTAACCCTAACCCTAACCCTAACCCTAACCCTAACCCTAACCCTAACCCTAACCCTAACCCTAACCCTAACCCTAACTGAGTTTTTTCTTCAATTTTGAGATATACCCTAACCCTAACCCTAACGCTAACCCTAACCCTAACCCTAACTGAGTTTTTTCTTCAATTTTGTGATATACCCTAACCCTAACCCTAACCCTAACCCTAACTGAGTTTTTTCTTCAATTTTGAGATATACCCTAAACCTAACCCTAACCCTAACCCTAACTGAGTTTTTTCTTCAATTTTGAGATATACCCTAACCCTAACCCTAACCCTAAGCCTAACCCTAAGCCTAACCGTAACCCTAACTGAGTTTTTTCTTCAATTTTGAGATATACCCTAACCCTAACCCTAACCCTAACCCTAACTGAGTTTTTTCTTCAATTTTGAGATATACCCTAAACCTAACCCTAACCCTAACCCTAACTGAGTTTTTTCTTCAATTTTGAGATATACCCTAACCCTAACCCTAACCCTAACCCTGACTGAGTTTTTTCTTCAATTTTGAGATATACCCTAACCCTAACCCTAATCCTAACCCTGAGTTTTTTCTTCAGTTTTGAGATATACCCTAACCCTAACCCTAACCCTAACTGAGTTTTTTCTTCAATTTTGAGATATACCCTAACCCTAACCCTAACCCTAACCCTAACTGAGTTTTTTCTTCAATTTTGAGATATACCCTAACCCTAACCCTAACCCTAACGCTAACCCTAACCCTAACTGAGTTTTTTCTTCAATTTTGAGATATACCCTAACCCTAACCCTAACCCTAACCCTGAGTTTTTTCTTCAGTTTTGAGATATACCCTAACCCTACCCCTAACCCTAACCCTAACCCTAAACCTAACCCTAACCCTAACTGAGTTTTTTCTTCAATTTTGAGATATACCCTAACCCTAACCCTAACCCTAACTGAGTTTTTTCTTCAATTTTGAGATATACCCTAACCCTAACCCTAACCCTAACCCTAAGCCTAACCGTAACCCTAACTGAGTTTTTTCTTCAATTTTGAGATATACCCTAACCCTAACCCTAACCCTAACCCTAACCCTAACCCTAACTGAGTTTTTTCTTCAATTTTGAGATATACCCTAAACCTAACCCTAACCCTAACCGAGTTTTTTCTTCAATTTTGAGATATACCCTAACCCTAACCCTAACCCTAACGCTAACCCTAACCCTGACTGAGTTTTTTCTTCAATTTTGAGATATACCCTAACCCTAACCCTAACGCTAACCCTAACCCTAACCCTAACTGAGTTTTTTCTTCAATTTTGAGATATACCCTAACCCTAACCCTAACCCTAACCCTAACTGAGTTTTTTCTTCAATTTTGAGATATACCCTAAACCTAACCCTAACCCTAACCCTAACTGAGTTTTTTCTTCAATTTTGAGATATACCCTAACCCTAACGCTAACCCTAACGCTAACCCTAACCCTGACTGAGTTTTTTCTTCAATTTTGAGATATACCCTAACCCTAACCCTAACCCTAACCCTGAGTTTTTTCTTCAGTTTTGAGATATACCCTAACCCTAACCCTAACCCTAACCCTAACTGAGTTTTTTCTTCAATTTTGAGATATACCCTAACCCTAACCCTAACCCTAACCCTAACTGAGTTTTTTCTTCAATTTTGAGATATACCCTAACCCTAACCCTAACCCTAACGCTAACCCTAACCCTAACTGAGTTTTTTCTTCAATTTTGAGATATACCCTAACCCTAACCCTAACCCTGAGTTTTTTCTTCAGTTTTGAGATATACCCTAACCCTAACCCTAACCCTAACCCTAACCCTAACCCTAACCCTAACCCTAACCCTAACTGAGATTTTTCTTCAATTTTGAGATATACCCTAACCCTAACCCTAACGCTAACCCTAACCCTAACCCTAACTGAGTTTTTTCTTCAATTTTGAGATATACCCTAACCCTAACCCTAACCCTAACTGAGTTTTTTCTTCAATTTTGAGATATACCCTAACCCTAACCCTAACCCTAACCCTAACCCTAAGCCTAACCGTAACCCTAACTGAGTTTTTTCTTCAATTTTGAGATATACCCTAACCCTAACCCTAACCCTAACCCTAACCCTAACCCTAACTGAGTTTTTTCTTCAATTTTGAGATATACCCTAAACCTAACCCTAACCCTAACCCTAACTGAGTTTTTTCTTCAATTTTGAGATATACCCTAACCCTAACCCTAACCCTAACCCTGACTGAGTTTTTTCTTCAATTTTGAGATATACCCTAACCCTAACCCTAATCCTAACCCTGAGTTTTTTCTTCAGTTTTGAGATATACCCTAACCCTAACCCTAACCCTAACTGAGTTTTTTCTTCAATTTTGAGATATACCCTAACCCTAACCCTAACCCTAACCCTAACTGAGTTTTTTCTTCAATTTTGAGATATACCCTAACCCTAACCCTAACCCTAACGCTAACCCTAACCCTAACTGAGTTTTTTCTTCAATTTTGAGATATACCCTAACCCTAACCCTAACCCTAACCCTGAGTTTTTTCTTCAGTATTGAGATATACCCTAACCCTAACCCTAACCCTAACTGAGTTTTTTCTTCAATTTTGAGATATACCCTAACCCTAACCCTAACCCTAACTGAGTTTTTTCTTCAATTTTGAGATATACCCTAACCCTAACCCTAACCCTAACCCTAACTGAGTTTTTTCTTCAATTTTGAGATAGACCCTAACCCTAACCCTAACCCTAACTGAGTTTTTTCTTCAATTTTGAGATATACCCTAACCCTAACCCTAACCCTAACCCTAAGCCTAACCGTAACCCTAACTGAGTTTTTTCTTCAATTTTGAGATATACCCTAACCCTAACCCTAACCCTAACCCTAACCCTAACTGAGTTTTTTCTTCAATTTTGAGATATACCCTAAACCTAACCCTAACCCTAACCCTAACTGAGTTTTTTCTTCAATTTTGAGATATACCCTAACCCTAACCCTAACCCTAACCCTAACCCTAACCCTAACCCTAACCCTAACCCTAACCCTAACCCTAACCCTAACCCTAACCCTAACCCTAACCCTAACCCTAACCCTAACCCTAACCCTAACCCTAACCCTAACCCTAACCCTAACCCTAACTGAGTTTTTTCTTCAATTTTGAGATATACCCTAACCCTAACCCTAACCCTAACTGAGTTTTTTCTTCAATTTTGAGATATACCCTAACCCTAACCCTAACCCTAACCCTAACTGAGTTTTTTCTTCAATTTTGAGATAGACCCTAACCCTAACCCTAACCCTAACTGAGTTTTTTCTTCAATTTTGAGATATACCCTAACCCTAACCCTAACCCTAACCCTAAGCCTAACCGTAACCCTAACTGAGTTTTTTCTTCAATTTTGAGATATACCCTAACCCTAACCCTAACCCTAACCCTAACCCTAACTGAGTTTTTTCTTCAATTTTGAGATATACCCTAAACCTAACCCTAACCCTAACCCTAACTGAGTTTTTTCTTCAATTTTGAGATATACCCTAACCCTAACCCTAACCCTAACCCTAACGCTAACCCTAACCCTGACTGAGTTTTTTCTTCAATTTTGAGATATACCCTAACCCTAACCCTAACCCTAACCCTAACCCTAACCCTAACCCTAACCCTAACCCTGAGTTTTTTCTTCAATTTTGAGATATACCCTAACCCTAACCCTAACCCTAACCCTAACCCTAACTGAGTTTTTTCTTCAATTTTGAGATATACCCTAACCCTAACCCTAACCCTAACTGAGTTTTTTCTTCAATTTTGAGATATACCCCTAACCCTAACCCTAACTGAGTTTTTTCTTCAATTTTGAGATATACCCTAACCCTAACCCTAACGCTAACCCTAACCCTAACCCTAACTGAGTTTTTTCTTCAATTTTGAGATATACCCTAACCCTAACCCTAACCCTAACCCTAACTGAGTTTTTTTCTTCAATTTGAGATATACCCTAAACCTAACCCTAACCCTAACCCTAACTGAGTTTTTTCTTCAATTTTGAGATATACCCTAACCCTAACGCTAACCCTAACGCTAACCCTAACCCTGACTGGGTTTTTTCTTCAATTTTGAGATATACCCTAACCCTAACCCTAACCCTAACCCTGAGTTTTTCTTCAGTTTTGAGATATACCCTAACCCTAACCCTAACCCTAACCCTAACTGAGTTTTTTCTTCAATTTTGAGATATACCCTAACCCTAACCCTAACCCTAACCCTAACTGAGTTTTTTCTTCAATTTTGAGATATACCCTAACCCTAACCCTAACCCTAACGCTAACCCTAACCCTAACTGAGTTTTTTCTTCAATTTTGAGATATACCCTAACCCTAACCCTAACCCTAACCCTGAGTTTTTTCTTCAGTTTTGAGATATACCCTAACCCTAACCCTAACCCTAACCCTAACCCTAACCCTAACCCTAACCCTAACCCTAACCCTAACCCTAACTGAGTTTTTTCTTCAATTTTGAGATATACCCTAACCCTAACCCTAACGCTAACCCTAACCCTAACCCTAACTGAGTTTTTTCTTCAATTTGTGATATACCCTAACCCTAACCCTAACCCTAACTGAGTTTTTTCTTCAATTTTGAGATATACCCTAAACCTAACCCTAACCCTAACCCTAACTGAGTTTTTTCTTCAATTTTGAGATATACCCTAACCCTAACCCTAACCCTAAGCCTAACCCTAAGCCTAACCGT
>JAUCBL010000624.1:20000-22500 GCA_033807585.1 Hydrophis major | reverse complement strand
ATCTATGCATCTATCTATCTATCTATCTATCTATCTATCTATCTATCTATCTATGCATCTATCTATCTATCTATCTATCTATCTCTCTATCTATCTATCTATCTATCTATCTATCTATCTATCTATCTATATCGATCTATCTATGCATCTATCTATCTATCTATCTATCTATCTCTCTATCTATCTATCTATCTCTCTATCTATCTATCTATCTATCTATCTATCTATGCATCTATCTATCTATCTATCTATCTATCTATCTATCTATCTATCTATGCATCTATCTATCTATCTATCTATCTATCTATCTATCTATCTATCTATCTATCTATCTATCTATCTATCTATGCATCTATCTATCTATCTTATGCATCTATCTATATCGATCTATCTATGAGGGAGAGGAAGCAGAGGCGAGGCTGTAGGTCTGGTGTTATGCTAAGGCTGAGGAAACATCCATACAAGCCACCTCTCCCGAGTCTGTATCTTGCCAACGCCAGATCCCTGGTGCATAAAACGGACTATCTGAACTTACAACTCGCTGGTAATCGCTACGTTCGAGACTGCTGCGTTATGGTAATTACCGAAACTTGGTTACATCCCGGGATTCCTGACGCTAGCATGCAGCTTGCAGGTCGTACTTTTTTACGCTGGGATAGAACGAGGGACTCTGGTAAGAGTAGAGGGGGGGGCTCTGTATGTATGTACATGAGAATTGGTGTAATAACGGGACAATTATAGATAATCACTGTTCCCCTGATCTTGAGTATATGTCTGTAAGATGTCGGCCTTTTTTTCTACCGAGAGAGCTAACTGTCGTGATTGTCACGGCGGTGTATATTCCACCCGGTGCAAACACGGATAAGGCACTCTCTCTCCTGCTGAACACCATAAATGAACAGCAACGGGTTCATCCCGATGGTGTTCACGTCATTGCAGGAGATTTTAATCAGGCCAATCTGAAAACTGTACTCCCGAAATTCTACCAGCATGTTAAGTGTGCTACGAGGGGAGGAAATACTCTGGATCACGTTTATACCAACATCAAACATGCATACAGAGCCATACCCCTCCCCCATCTTGGGCTTTCAGATCATCTCTCCCTCTTGTTACCCCCAGCCTATACCCCCCTCAGATGTAGGGGCAGGCCTATTATAAAGACTATTACGACCTGGCCGGAGGATGCACTCAGCAGACTACAAGACTGCTTTGAGCAGACAGACTGGAATACGTTTCAACATCAGGAGCTGGAAATGTATACGAGTACGGTGCTGGACTACATCAAGTTCTGTATCGGAAATGTGACTGTAGATAAAAACATCCGGGTTTTCCCAAACCAGAAACCCTGGATGACTACTCAAGTCCGCAGACTCCTCAAAGCCCGAGATGTAGCCTTCAAGTCAGGTGACAGAGTCCTGTATACAGCCGCTCGAGCCGACTTGAGGAAGGGGATCATAAAAGCCAAGATAGACCACAGGAGGAGCATAGAGCTCCATCTGTCCAGCCATAACACACGGGAGGTGTGGAAGGGCATACATGACATTACTAATTACAGGGGCTGTCATGCGACAACAGAACATCTGAGTGCAGCGTTAGCAGAGGAGCTGAATAACTTCTTTGCTCGTTTTGAAGTCCCTCAACATCATAGAGCTGTACCAGCCCTATTCCCACCTTCAACTATACCCAGCTCCACTATTCCACCCAGTACATATTCTGTGACGGAGGATGACGTCAGACGGGTGTTCTGTGCGGTGAATCCCAGGAAGGCAGCCGGTCCAGATGGAGTTCCTGGCAAGGTGCTCAAGGCATGTGCTCCCCAGCTCGCTTCCATCTTCAAAGACATCTTTAACCTCTCCTTGGCCCAGGCAGTTATACCATCTTGTCTGAAATCTGCTATAATTATCCCTGTGCCGAAGAAATCCCCCATCTCCAGCCTCAACGACTATCGTCCAGTGGCGCTTACTCCTGTAGTTATGAAGTGCTTTGAGAGGCTGGTGCTCCGGCACATCATTAATCATCTCCCCCTGGATTTCGACCCTCATCAGTTTGCCTACCGTACAAACCGGTCTACAGAGGACGCTATAGCCATAGCTCTGCACGCTGCGTTGAGCCACCTGGAGCAGCAGCAGAGCTATGTCCGGATGCTCTTTGTGGACTACAGCTCTGCCTTTAACACAATTATCCCAGGAATACTGGTTAAAAAACTGGACATATTAGGTTTGCCTTCCCTTACATGTGCCTGGATAAAAGACTTCCTAAGCGATCGGCCCCAGACTGTGAGGCTTGGCCCCCACCTCTCTTCCACTTGTACACTCAGCACTGGCTCCCCACAGGGCTGCGTGCTGAGCCCACTCCTGTACTGCCTCTACACCCACGACTGTAGTCCACGGCACGACAGCAACCTCATTGTGAAGTTTGCTGATGACACCACAGTGGTTGGACTCATTTCGAAGGGAGACGAGGCAGCTTACAGGAAGGAGGTCCTGATGTTAACAGCTTG
>JAUCBL010000622.1:27500-45411 GCA_033807585.1 Hydrophis major | reverse complement strand
CCATTCCATTCCATTCCATTCTATTCTATTCTATTCTTCTCTATTCTGTATTGTATTCTAATCTACTCTAGTCTAGTGTACTCTATTGTAATTCTACTATACTCTACTCTGCTCTACTCTACTCTACTCTTCTCTACTGTATTCTAATTCTATTCCACTCTACTCTATTCTAATTCTATTCTACTCTTAGCTACTCTATTCTGTATTCTATTCTAATTCTAATTCCAATTCCAATTCCAATTCCAATTCCAATTCCAATTCCAATTCCAATTCCAATTCCAATTCCAATTCCAATTCCAATTCCAATTCCAATTCCAATTCCAATTCCAATTCCAATTCCAATTCTAATTCTAATTCTAATTCTAATTCTAATTCTAATTCTAATTCTAATTCTAATTCTAATTCTAATTCTACTCTATTCTGTATTCTATTCTGCTCTACTCTATTCTAATTTCTATTCTATTTCATTCTATTCTATTCTATTCTATTCTATTCTATTCTATTCTATTCTATTTCATTCTATTCTATTCTATTCCATTCCATTCTATTCTATTCTATTCTACTCTATTCTAATTCTATTCCATTCCATTCTATTGTATTCTTCTCTATTCTGTATTCTATTCTACTCTACTCTACTCTAGTCTACCCTATTGTAATTCTACTCTACTCTACTCTACTCTATTCTAATTCTAATTCTACTCTACTCTACTTTACGCTATTCTAATTCTATTCTATTCTACTCTACTCTGCTCTACTCTACTCTACTCTACTCTAATTCTATTCTATTCTTTTCTATTCTATTCTACTCTACTCTACACTAATCTACTCCTATTCTATTCTATTCTATTCTATTCTATTCTATTCTATTCTGTTCTGTTCTGTTCTATTCTATTCTATTCTATTCTATTCTATTCTATTCTATTCTATTCTATTCTATTCTATTCTATTCTATTCTACTCTACTCTATTCTAATTCTATTCCATTCCATTCTATTCTATTCTTCTCTATTCTGTATGCTATTCTACTCTTATCTACTCTAGTCTACTCTATTGTAATTCTACTCTACTCTACTCTATTCTAATTCTAATTCTACTCTAATCTACTTCACGCTATTCTACTCTACTCTTCTCTTCTGTATTCTAATTCTATTCCACTCTACTCTATTCTAATTCAATTCTACTCTTATCTACTCTATTCTGTATTCTATTCTAATTCTAATTCTAATTCTAATACTAATTCTAATTCTAATTCTAATTCTAATTCTAATTCTAATTCTAATTCTAATTCTAATTCTAATTCTAATTCTAATTCTAATTCTAATTCTAATTCTTATTCTAATTCTAATTCTAATTCTAATTCTAATTCTAATTCTAGTTCTAGTTCTAGTTCTAGTTCTAGTTCTAGTTCTAGTTCTAGTTCTGTTTCTGTTTCTGTTTCTGATTCTGATTCTGATTCTGATTCTGATTCTGATTCTGATTCTGATTCTGATTCTGATTCTGATTCTGATTCTGATTCTGATTCTGATTCTGATTCTGATTCTGATTCTGATTCTGATTCTGATTCTACTCTATTCTGTATTCTATTCTGCTCTACTCTATTCTAATTTCTATTCTATTCTATTCTATTCTATTCTATTCTATTCTAATTCTATTCTAATCTATTCTATTCTCCTCTATTCTAATTCTATTCTACTCTAATCTATTCTGCTCTACTCTGCTCTACTCTGTTCTAATTCGATTCTACTCTACTCTGCTTTATTCTAATTCTACTCTACTCTACTCTACTCTATTCTAATTCTAATTCTACTCTACTCTACTTTACGCTATTCTAATTCTATTCTATTCTACTCTACTCTGCTCTACTCTACTCTACTCTTCTCTTCTCTTCTGTATTCTAATTCTATTCCACTCTACTCTATTCTAATTCGATTCTACTCTTATCTACTCTATTCTGTATTCTATTCTAATTCCAATTCCAATTCCAATTCCAATTCCAATTCCAATTCCAATTCCAATTCCAATTCCAATTCCAATTCCAATTCCAATTCCAATTCCAATTCCAATTCCAATTCCAATTCCAATTCCAATTCTAATTCTAATTCTAATTCTAATTCTAATTCTAATTCTAATTCTAATTCTAATTCTAATTCTAATTCTAATTCTAATTCTACTCTATTCTGTATTCTATTCTGCTCTACTCTATTCTAATTTCTATTCTATTCTATTCTATTCTATTCTATTCTATTCTATTCTATTCTATTCTATTCTATTCTATTCTACTCTATTCTAATTCTATTCTATTCTATTCTACTCTATTCTATATTCTATTCTGCTCTACTCGATTCTAACTTCTATTCTATTCGGTTCTATTTTATTCAATTCAATTCAATTCTATTCTACTCTATCCTAATTCTATTCTAAACTACACTACTCTATTCTAATTCTATTCCATTCCATTCCATTCTATTCTATTCTATTCTTCTCTATTCTGTATTGTATTCTAATCTAGTCTAGTCTAATGTACTCTATTGTAATTCTACTCTACTCTACTCTGCTCTACTCTACTCTACTCTTCTCTACTGTATTCTAATTCTATTCCACTCTACTCTATTCTAATTCGATTCTACTCTTATCTACTCTATTCTGTATTCTATTCTAATTCCAATTCCAATTCCAATTCCAATTCCAATTCCAATTCCAATTCCAATTCCAATTCCAATTCCAATTCCAATTCCAATTCCAATTCCAATTCCAATTCCAATTCCAATTCCAATTCCAATTTTAATTCTAATTCTAATTCTATTCTATTCTATTCTATTCTATTCTACTCTATTCTATTCTACTCTATTCTAATTCTATTCCATTCCATTCTATTCTATTCTTCTCTATTCTGTATTCTATTCTACTCTACTCTTTTCTAGTCTACTCTATTGTAATTCTACTCTACTCTACTCTACTCTATTCTAATTCTCATTCTATTCTACTCTACTTTACGCTATTCTAATTCTATTCTATTCTACTCTACTCTGCTCTACTCTAATCTACTCTACTCTTCTCTTCTGTATTCTAATTCTATTCCACTCTACTCTATTCTAATTCGATTCTACTCTTATCTACTCTATTCTGTATTCTATTCTAATTCTAATTCCAATTCCAATTCCAATTCCAATTCCAATTCCAATTCCAATTCCAATTCTAATTCTAATTCTAATTCTAATTCTAATTCTAATTCTAATTCTAATTCTAATTCTAATTCTAATTCTAATTCTAATTCTGTTTCTGTTTCTGTTTCTGTTTCTGTTTCTGTTTCTGTTTCTGTTTCTGTTTCTGTTTCTGTTTCTGTTTCTGTTTCTACTCTAACCTAATTCTATTCTAAACTACGCTACTCTATTCTAAACTACGCTACTCTATTCTAATTCTATTCCATTCCATTCCATTCTATTCTATTCTATTCTATTCTATTCTATTCTATTCTATTCTATTCTATTCTATTCTATTCTATTCTATTCTACTCTACTCTACTCCTATTCTATTCTATTCTACTCTATTCTAATTCTATTCCACTCTACTCTATTCTAATTCGATTCTACTCTTATCTACTCTATTCTGTATTCTATTCTAATTCTAATTCTAATTCCAATTACAATTCCAATTCCAATTCCAATTCCAATTCCAATTCCAATTCCAATTCCAATTCCAATTCCAATTCCAATTCCAATTCCAATTCCAATTCCAATTCCAATTCTAATTCCAATTCTAATTCTAATTCTAATTCTAATTCTAATTCTAATTCTACTCTCTTCTGTATTCTATTCTGCTCTACTCTATTCTAATTTCTATTCTATTTCATTCTATTCTATTCTATTCTATTCTATTCTATTTCATTCTATTCTATTCTATTCTATTCTATTCTATTCTATTCTATTCTATTCTATTCTATTCTATTCTATTCTAATTCTATTCCATTCCATTCTATTCTATTCTTCTCTATTCTGTATTCTATTCTACTCTACTCTACTCTTGTCTACTCTATTGTAATTCTACTCTACTCTACTCTATTCTAATTCTAATTCTACTCTACTCTACTTTACGCTATTCTAATTCTATTCTATTCTACTCTACTCTGCTCTACTCTACTCTACTGTTCTCTTCTGTATTCTAATTCTATTCCACTCTACTCTATTCTAATTCGATTCTACTATTATCTACTCTATTCTGTATTCTATTCTAATTCTAATTCTAATTCCAATTCCAATTCCAATTCCAATTCCAATTCCAATTCCAATTCCAATTCCAATTCCAATTCCAATTCCAATTCCAATTCCAATTCCAATTCCAATTCCAATTCCAATTCCGATTCCGATTCCGATTCCGATTCTGATTCTGATTCTGATTCTGATTCTGATTCTGATTCTGATTCTGATTCTGATTCTGATTCTGATTCTGATTCTGATTCTGTCTCTGTTTCTGTTTCTGTTTCTGTTTCTGTTTCTGTTTCTGTTTCTGTTTCTGTTTCTGTTTCTGTTTCTGTTTCTGTTTCTGTTTCTGTTTCTGTTTCTGTTTCTGTTTCTGATTGTGATTCTGATTCTGATTCTGATTCTGATTCTGATTCTACTCTATTCTGTATTCTATTCTGCTCTACTCGATTCTAACTTCTCTTCTATTCTGTTCTATTTTATTCAATTCAATTCAATTCTATTCTACTCTAACCTAATTCTATTCTAAACTACGCTACTCTATTCTAAACTACGCTACTCTATTCTAATTCTATTCCATTCCATTCTATTCTATTCTATTCTATTCTATTCTATTCTATTCTATTCTACTCTACTCTACTCTACTCTACTCTACTCTACTCTACTCTACTCTACTCTACTCTACTCTACTCCTATTCTATTCTATTCTATTCTTTTCCACTCTATTCTAATTCTATTCCACTCTACTCTATTCTAATTCGATTCTACTCTTATCTACTCTATTCTGTATTCAATTCTAATTCTAATTCTAATTCTAATTCCAATTCCAATTCCAATTCCAATTCCAATTCCAATTCCAATTCCAATTCCAATTCCAATTCCAATTCCAATTCTAATTCTAATTTTAATTCTAATTCTAATTCTACTCTATTCTGTATTCTATTCTGCTCTACTCTATTCTAATTTCTATTCTATTTCATTCTATTCTATTCTATTCTATTCTATTCTATTCTATTCTATTTCATTTTATTCTATTCTATTCCATTCTATTCTATTCTATTCTATTCTATTCTACTCTATTCTAATTCTATTCCATTCCATTCTATTCTATTCTTCTCTATTCTGTATTCTATTCTACTATACTCTACTCTAGTCTACCCTATTGTAATTCTACTCTACTCTACTCTACTCTATTCTAATTCTAATTCTACTCTACTCTACTTTACGCTATTCTAATTCTATTCTATTCTACTCTACTCTGCTCTACTCTACTCTACTCTACTCTAATTCTATTCTATTCTTTTCTATTCTATTCTACTCTACTCTACACTAATCTACTCCTATTCTATTCTATTCTATTCTATTCTATTCTGTTCTGTTCTGTTCTATTCTATTCTATTCTATTCTATTCTATTCTATTCTATTCTATTCTATTCTATTCTACTCTATTCTAATTCTATTCCATTCCATTCTATTCTATTCTTCTCTATTCTGTATGCTATTCTACTCTACTCTACTCTAGTCTACTCTATTGTAATTCTACTCTACTCTACTCTATTCTAATTCTAATTCTACTCTAATCTACTTCACGCTATTCTACTCTACTCTTCTCTTCTGTATTCTAATTCTATTCCACTCTACTCTATTCTAATTCAATTCTACTCTTATCTACTCTATTCTGTATTCTATTCTAATTCTAATTCTAATTCTAATACTAATTCTAATTCTAATTCTAATTCTAATTCTAATTCTAATTCTAATTCTAATTCTAATTCTAATTCTAATTCTAATTCTAATTCTAATTCTAATTCTAATTCTAATTCTAATTCTAATTCTAATTCTAATTCTAATTCTAATTCTAATTCTAATTCTAATTCTAATTCTAATTCTAATTCTAATTCTAATTCTAATTCTAATTCTAATTCTAATTCTAATTCTAATTCTAATTCTAATTCTAATTCTAATTCTAATTCTAATTCTAATTCTAATTCTAATTCTAATTCTAATTCTAATTCTAATTCTAATTCTACTCTATTCTGTATTCTATTCTGCTCTACTCTATTCTAATTTCTATTCTATTCTATTCTATTCTATTCTATTCTATTCTATTCTATTCTATTCTATTCTATTCTATTCTACTCTATTCTAATTCTATTCTATTCTATTCTACTCTATTCTATATTCTATTCTGCTCTACTCGATTCTAACTTCTATTCTATTCGGTTCTATTTTATTCAATTCAATTCAATTCTATTCTACTCTATCCTAATTCTATTCTAAACTACACTACTCTATTCTAATTCTATTCCATTCCATTCCATTCTATTCTATTCTATTCTTCTCTATTCTGTATTGTATTCTAATCTACTCTAGTCTAATGTACTCTATTGTAATTCTACTCTACTCTACTCTGCTCTACTCTACTCTACTCTTCTCTACTGTATTCTAATTCTATTCCACTCTACTCTATTCTAATTCTATTCTACTCTTAGCTACTCTATTCTGTATTCTATTCTAATTCTAATTCTAATTCTAATTCTAATTCTAATTCTAATTCTAATTCTAGTTCTAGTTCTAGTTCTAATTCTGTTTCTGTTTCTGTTTCTGTTTCTGTTTCTGTTTCTGTTTCTGTTTCTGTTTCTGATTCTGATTCTGATTCTGATTCTGATTCTGATTCTGATTCTGATTCTGATTCTGATTCTGATTCTGATTCTGATTCTGATTCTACTCTATTCTGTATTCTATTCTGCTCTACTCTATTCTAATTTCTATTCTATTCTATTCTATTCTATTTCATTCTATTCTATTCTATTCTATTCTATTCTACTCTATTCTAATTCTATTCCATTCCATTCTATTCTATTCTTCTCTATTCTGTATTCTATTCTAATCTACTCTACTCTAGTCTACTCTGTTGTAATTCTACTCTACTCTACTCTATTCTAATTCTAATTCTACTCTACTCTACTTTACGCTATTCTAATTCTATTCTATTCTACTCTACTCTGCTCTACTCTACTCTACTCTACTCTAATTCTATTCTATTCTTTTCTATTCTATTCTACTCTACTCTACACTAATCTACTCCTATTCTATTCTATTCTATTCTATTCTATTCTATTCTATTCTATTCTATTCTATTCTATTCTATTCTATTCTATTCTATTCTATTCTATTCTTTTCTATTCTATTCTATTCTATTCTATTCTACTCCATTCTAATTCTATTCCATTCCATTCCATTCCATTCTATTCTATTCTATTCTATTCTTCTCTATTCTGTATTGTATTCTAATCTACTCTAGTCTAGTGTACTCTATTGTAATTCTACTATACTCCACTCTGCTCTACTCTACTCTACTCTTCTCTACTGTATTCTAATTCTATTCCACTCTATTCTAATTATATTCTACTCTTAGCTACTCTATTCTGTATTCTATTCTAATTCTAATTCTAATTCTAATTCTAATTCTAATTCTAATTCTAATTCTAATTCTAATTCTAATTCTAATTCTAATTCTAATTCTAATTCTAATTCTAATTCTAATTCTAATTCTAATTCTAATTCTAATTCTAATTCTAATTCTAATTCTAATTCTAATTCTAATTCTAATTCTAATTCTAATTCTAATTCTAATTCTAATTCTAATTCTAATTCTAATTCTAATTCTAATTCTAATTCTAATTCTAATTCTAATTCTACTCTATTCTGTATTCTATTCTGCTCTATTCTATTCTAATTTCTATTCTATTTCATTCTATTCTATTCTATTCTATTCTATTCTATTCTATTCTATTCTATTCTATTCTATTCTATTCTATTCTATTCCATTCTATTCTATTCTATTCTATTCTACTATATTCTAATTCTATTCCATTCCATTCTATTCTATTCTTCTCTATTCTGTATTCTATTCTACTCTACTCTACTCTAGTCTACCCTATTGTAATTCTACTCTACTCTACTCTGCTCTATTCTAATTCTAATTCTACTCTACTCTACTTTACGCTATTCTAATTCTATTCTATTCTACTCTACTCTGCTCTACTCTACTCTACTCTACTCTAATTCTATTCTATTCTTTTCTATTATATTCTACTCTACTCTACACTAATCTACTCCTATTCTATTCTATTTTATTCTATTCTGTTCTATTCTATTCTATTTCATTCTATTCTATTCTATTCTATTCTATTCTATTCTATTCTATTCTATTCTATTCTATTCTATTCTACTCTATTCTAATTCTATTCCATTCCATTCTATTCTATTCTTCTCTATTCTGTATGCTATTGTACTCTACTCTACTCTAGTCTACTCTGTTGTAATTCTACTCTACTCTACTCTATTCTAATTCTAATTCTACTCTAATCTACTTCACGCTATTCTACTCTACTCTTCTCTTCTGTATTCTAATTCTATTCCACTCTACTCTATTCTAATTCAATTCTACTCTTATCTACTCTATTTTGTATTCTATTCTAATTCTAATTCTAATTCTAATACTAATTCTAATTCTAATTCTAATTCTAATTCTAATTCT
Organism: Hydrophis major; assembly: GCA_033807585.1. Lineage (NCBI taxonomy): Eukaryota > Metazoa > Chordata > Lepidosauria > Squamata > Elapidae > Hydrophis > Hydrophis major. The sequence continues at coordinate 36,673 of JAUCBL010000622.1, read as the reverse complement.
AATTCTAGTTCTAGTTCTAGTTCTAGTTCTGTTTCTGTTTCTGTTTCTGTTTCTGTTTCTGTTTCTGATTCTGATTCTGATTCTGATTCTGATTCTGATTCTGATTCTGATTCTGATTCTGATTCTGATTCTGATTCTGATTCTGATTCTGATTCTGATTCTGATTCTGATTCTACTCTATTCTGTATTCTATTCTGCTCTACTCTATTCTAATTTCTATTCTATTCTATTCTATTTCATTCTATTCTATTCTATTCTATTCAACTCTATTCTAATTCTATTCCATTCCATTCTATTCTATTCTTCTCTATTCTGTATTCTATTCTAATCTACTCTACTCTAGTCTACTCTGTTGTAATTCTACTCTACTCTACTCTATTCTAATTCTAATTCTACTCTACTCTACTTTACGCTATTCTAATTCTATTCTATTCTACTCTACTCTGCTCTGCTCTACTCTACTCTACTCTAATTCTATTCTATTCTTTTCTATTCTATTCTACTCTACTCTACACTAATCTACTCCTATTCTATTCTATTCTATTCTATTCTATTCTATTCTATTCTATTCTATTCTATTCTATTCTATTCTATTCTATTCTATTCTATTCTATTCTATTCTATTCTACTCCATTCTAATTCTATTCCATTCCATTCCATTCCATTCCATTCTATTCTATTCTATTCTTCTCTATTCTGTATTGTATTCTAATCTACTCTAGTCTAGTGTACTCTATTGTAATTCTACTATACTCTACTCTGCTCTACTCTACTCTACTCTTCTCTACTGTATTCTAATTCTATTCCACTCTACTCTATTCTAATTCTATTCTACTCTTAGCTACTCTATTCTGTATTCTATTCTAATTCTAATTCTAATTCTGATTCTGATTCTGATTCTGATTCTGATTCTGATTCTGATTCTGATTCTGATTCTGATTCTGATTCTGATTCTGATTCTGATTCTGATTCTGATTCTGATTCTGATTCTACTCTATTCTGTATTCTATTCTGCTCTACTCTATTCTAATTTCTATTCTATTCTATTCTATTCTATTTTATTCTATTCTATTCTATTTCCTTCTATTCTATTCTATTCTATTCTAATTCTATTCCATTCCATTCCATTCTATTCTTCTCTATTCTGTATTCTATTCTACTCTATTCTAATTCTAATTCTAATTCTAATTCTAATTCTGATTCTGATTCTGATTCTGATTCTGATTCTGATTCTGATTCTGATTCTGATTCTGATTCTGATTCTGATTCTGATTCTGATTCTGATTCTGATTCTGATTCTGATTCTGATTCTGTTTCTGTTTCTGTTTCTGTTTCTGTTTCTGTTTCTGTTTCTGTTTCTGTTTCTGTTTCTGATTGTGATTCTGATTCTGATTCTGATTCTGATTCTACTCTATTCTGTATTCTATTCTGCTCTACTCGATTCTAACTTCTCTTCTATTCTGTTCTATTTTATTCAATTCAATTCAATTCTATTCTACTCTAACCTAATTCTATTCTAAACTACGCTACTCTATTCTAAACTACGCTACTCTATTCTAATTCTATTCCATTCTATTCTATTCTATTCTATTCTATTCTATTCTATTCTATTCTATTCTATTCTACTCTACTCTACTCTACTCTACTCTACTCTACTCTACTCTACTCTACTCCTATTCTATTCTATTCTATTCTTTTCCACTCTATTCTAATTCTATTCCACTCTACTCTATTCTAATTCGATTCTACTCTTATCTACTCTATTCTGTATTCAATTCTAATTCTAATTCCAATTCCAATTCCAATTCCAATTCCAATTCCAATTCCAATTCCAATTCCAATTCCAATTCCAATTCCAATTCCAATTCCAATTCCAATTCCAATTCCAATTCCAATTCCAATTCCAATTCCAATTCCAATTCTAATTCTAATTCTAATTCTAATTCTAATTCTAATTCTAATTCTAATTCTACTCTATTCTGTATTCTATTCTGCTCTACTCTATTCTAATTTCTATTCTATTTCATTCTATTCTATTCTATTCTATTCTATTCTATTCTATTTCATTCTATTCTATTCTATTCCATTCCATTCTATTCTATTCTATTCTACTCTATTCTAATTCTATTCCATTCCATTCTATTGTATTCTTCTCTATTCTGTATTCTATTCTACTCTACTCTACTCTAGTCTACCCTATTGTAATTCTACTCTACTCTACTCTACTCTATTCTAATTCTAATTCTACTCTACTCTACTTTACGATATTCTAATTCTATTCTATTCTACTCTACTCTGCTCTACTCTACTCTACTCTACTCTAATTCTATTCTATTCTTTTCTATTCTATTCTACTCTACTCTACACTAATCTACTCCTATTCTATTCTATTCTATTCTATTCTATTCTATTCTATTCTGTTCTGTTCTATTCTATTCTATTCTATTCTATTCTATTCTATTCTATTCTATTCTATTCTATTCTATTCTATTCTATTCTATTCTATTCTATTCTACTCTACTCTATTCTAATTCTATTCCATTCCATTCTATTCTATTCTTCTCTATTCTGTATGCTATTCTATTCTTATCTACTCTAGTCTACTCTATTGTAATTCTACTCTACTCTACTCTATTCTAATTCTAATTCTACTCTAATCTACTTCACGCTATTCTACTCTACTCTTCTCTTCTGTATTCTAATTCTATTCCACTCTACTCTATTCTAATTCAATTCTACTCTTATCTACTCTATTCTGTATTCTATTCTAATTCTAATTCTAATTCTAATACTAATTCTAATTCTAATTCTAATTCTAATTCTAATTCTAATTCTAATTCTAATTCTAATTCTGATTCTGATTCTGATTCTGATTCTGATTCTGATTCTGATTCTGATTCTGATTCTGATTCTGATTCTGATTCTGATTCTGATTCTGATTCTGATTCTGATTCTGATTCTGATTCTGATTCTACTCTATTCTTTATTCTATTCTGCTCTACTCGATTCTAACTTCTCTTCTCTTCTGTTCTATTTTATTCAATACAATTCAATTCTATTCTACTCTAACCTAATTCTATTCTAAACTACGCTACTCTATTCTAAACTACGCTACTCTATTCTAATTCTATTCCATTCCATTCCATTCTATTCTATTCTATTCTATTCTATTCTATTCTATTCTATTCTATTCTATTCTATTCTATTCTATTCTATTCTACTCTACTCTACTCTACTCTACTCTACTCCTATTCTATTCTATTCTACTCTATTCTAATTCTATTCCACTCTACTCTATTCTAATTCGATTCTACTCTTATCTACTCTATTCTGTATTCTATTCTAATTCTAATTCTAATACTAATTCTAATTCTAATTCTAATTCTAATTCTAATTCTAATTCTAATTCTAATACTAATTCTAATTCTAATTCTAATTCTAATTCTAATTCTAATTCTAATTCTAATACTAATTCTAATTCTAATTCTAATTCTAATTCTAATTCTAATTCTAATTCTAGTTCTAGTTCTAGTTCTGTTTCTGTTTCTGTTTCTGTTTCTGTTTCTGTTTCTGTTTCTGTTTCTGTTTCTGATTCTGATTCTGATTCTGATTCTGATTCTGATTCTGATTCTGATTCTGATTCTGATTCTGATTCTGATTCTGATTCTGATTCTGATTCTGATTCTGATTCTGATTCTGATTCTGATTCTGATTCTGATTCTGATTCTGATTCTACTCTATTCTGTATTCTATTCTGCTCTACTCTATTCTAATTTCTATTCTATTCTATTCTATTTCATTCTATTCTATTCTATTCTATTCTATTCTACTCTATTCTAATTCTATTCCATTCCATTCTATTCTATTCTTCTCTATTCTGTATTCTATTCTAATCTACTCTACTCTAGTCTACTCTGTTGTAATTCTACTCTACTCTACTCTATTCTAATTCTAATTCTACTCTACTCTACTTTACACTATTCTAATTCTATTCTATTCTACTCTACTCTGCTCTACTCTACTCTACTCTACTCTAATTCTATTCTATTCTTTTCTATTCTATTCTACTCTACTCTACACTAATCTACTCCTATTCTATTCTATTCTATTCTATTCTATTCTATTCTATTCTATTCTATTCTATTCTATTCTATTCTATTCTATTCTATTCTATTCTATTCTATTCTATTCTACTCCATTCTAATTCTATTCCATTCCATTCCATTCCATTCCATTCTATTCTATTCTTCTCTATTCTGTATTCTATTCTAATCTACTCTACTCTAGTCTACTCTGTTGTAATTCTACTCTACTCTACTCTATTCTAATTCTAATTATACTCTACTCTACTTTACGCTATTCTAATTCTATTCTATTCTACTCTACTCTGCTCTACTCTACTCTACACTAATCTACTCCTATTCTATTCTATTCTATTCTATTCTATTCTATTCTATTCTATTCTATTCTATTCTATTCTATTCTATTCTATTCTATTCTATTCTATTCTATTCTATTCTATTCTATTTCATTCTATTCTATTCTATTCTATTCTACTCTATTCTAATTCTATTCCATTCCATTCTATTCTATTCTTCTCTATTCTGTATTGTATTCTAATCTACTCTAGTCTAGTGTACTCTATTGTAATTCTACTATACTCTACTCTGCTCTACTCTACTCTACTCTTCTCTACTGTATTCTAATTCTATTCCACTCTACTCTATTCTAATTCTATTCTACACTTAGCTACTCTATTCTGTATTCTATTCTAATTCTAATTCTAATTCTGATTCTGATTCTGATTCTGATTCTGATTCTGATTCTGATTCTGATTCTGATTCTGATTCTGATTCTGATTCTGATTCTGATTCTGATTCTGATTCTGATTCTGATTCTACTCTATTCTGTATTCTATTCTGCTCTACTCTATTCTAATTTCTATTCTATTCTATTCTATTCTATTTTATTCTATTCTATTCTATTCTATTTCCTTCTATTCTATTCTATTCTATTCTAATTCTATTCCATTCCATTCCATTCTATTCTTCTCTATTCTAATTCTAATTCTAATTCTAATTCTAATTCTAATTCTAATTCTAATTCTAATTCTAATTCTAATTCTAATTCTAATTCTAATTCTAATTCTAATTCTAATTCTAATTCTAATTCTAATTCTAATTCTAATTCTAATTCTAATTCTAATTCTAATTCTAATTCTAATTCTAATTCTAATTCTAATTCTAATTCTAATTCTAATTCTAATTCTAATTCTAATTCTAATTCTAATTCTGTTTCTGTTTCTGTTTCTGTTTCTGTTTCTGTTTCTGTTTCTGTTTCTGTTTATGTGTTTGTTTCTGTTTCTGTTTCTGTTTCTGATTCTGATTCTGATTCTGATTCTGATTCTGATTCTGATTCTGATTCTGATTCTGATTCTACTCTATTCTGTATTCTATTCTAATTCTAATTCTAATTCTAATTCTAATTCTAATTCTAATTCTAATTCTAATTCTAATTCTAATTCTAATTCTAATTCTAATTCTAATTCTAGTTCTAGTTCTAGTTCTAATTCGAATTCTGTTTCTGTTTCTGTTTCTGTTTCTGTTTCTGTTTCTGTTTCTGATTCTGATTCTGATTCTGATTCTGATTCTGATTCTGATTCTGATTCTGATTCTGATTCTGATTCTGATTCTGATTCTGATTCTGATTCTGATTCTGATTCTGATTCTGATTCTGATTCTGATTCTGATTTTACTCTATTCTGTATTCTATTCTGCTCTACTCGATTCTAACTTCTCTTCTATTCTGTTCTATTTTATTCAATTCAATTCTATTCTATTCTACTCTAACCTAATTCTATTCTAAACTACGCTACTCTATTCTAAACTACGCTACTCTATTCTAATTCTATTCCATTCCATTCCATTCCATTCTATTCTATTCTATTCTATTCTACTCTACTCTACTTCTATTCTATTCTATTCTATTCTATTCTATTCTATTCTATTCTATTCTATTCTATTCTATTCTATTCTATTCTATTCTACTCTACTCTACTCTACTCTACTCCTATTCTATTCTATTCTATTCTATTCTATTCTATTCTATTCTATTCTATTCTATTCTATTCTATTCTACTCTATTCTAATTCTATTCCATTCCATTCTATTCTATTCTATTCTTCTCTATTCTGTATTGTATTCTAATCTACTCTAGTCTAGTGTACTCTATTGTAATTCTACTCTACTCTACTCTTCTCTACTGTATTCTAATTCTATTCCACTCTGCTCTATTCTAATTCTATTCTACTCTTAGCTACTCTATTCTGTATTCTATTCTAATTCTAATTCTAATTCTAATTCTAATTCTAATTCTAATTCTAATTCTAATTCTAATTCTAATTCTAATTCTAATTCTAATTCTAATTCTAATTCTAATTCTAATTCTAATTCTAATTCTAATTCTAATTCTAATTCTAATTCTAATTCTAATTCTAATTCTAATTCTAATTCTAATTCTAATTCTAATTCTAATTCTAATTCTAATTCTAATTCTGTTTCTGTTTCTGATTCTGATTCTGATTCTGATTCTGATTCTGATTCTACTCTATTCTGTATTCTATTCTGCTCTACTCGATTCTAACTTCTCTTCTATTCTGTTCTATTTTATTCAATTCAATTCAATTCTATTCTACTCTAACCTAATTCTATTCTAAACTACGCTACTCTATTCTAAACTACGCTACTCTATTCTAATTCTATTCCATTCTATTCTATTCTATTCTATTCTATTCTATTCTATTCTATTCTACTCTACTCTACTCTACTCTACTCTACTCTACTCTACTCTACTCCTATTCTATTCTATTCTATTCTATTCTATTCTATTCTATTCTATTCTATTCTATTCTATTCTATTCTATTCTATTCTATTTCATTCTATTCTATTCTATTCTATTCTACTCTATTCTAATTCTATTCCATTCCATTCTATTCTATTCTTCTCTATTCTGTATTGTATTCTAATCTACTCTAGTCTAGTGTACTCTATTGTAATTCTACTATACTCTACTCTGCTCTACTCTACTCTACTCTTCTCTACTGTATTCTAATTCTATTCCACTCTACTCTATTCTAATTCTATTCTACACTTAGCTACTCTATTCTGTATTCTATTCTAATTCTAATTCTAATTCTGATTCTGATTCTGATTCTGATTCTGATTCTGATTCTGATTCTGATTCTGATTCTGATTCTGATTCTGATTCTGATTCTGATTCTGATTCTGATTCTGATTCTACTCTATTCTTTATTCTATTCTGCTCTACTCGATTCTAACTTCTCTTCTCTTCTGTTCTATTTTATTCAATACAATTCAATTCTATTCTACTCTAACCTAATTCTATTCTAAACTACGCTACTCTATTCTAATTCTATTCCATTCCATTCCATTCTATTCTATTCTATTCTATTCTATTCTATTCTATTCTATTCTATTCTATTCTACTCTACTCTACTCTACTCCTATTCTATTCTATTCTACTCTATTCTAATTCTATTCCACTCTACTCTATTCTAATTCGATTCTACTCTTATCTACTCTATTCTGTATTCTATTCTAATTCTAATTCTAATACTAATTCTAATTCTAATTCAAATTCTAATTCTAATTCTAATTCTAATTCTAATACTAACTCTAATTCTAATTCTAATTCTAATTCTAATTCTAATTCTAATTCTAATACTAATTCTAATTCTAATTCTAATTCTAATTCTAATTCTAATTCTAGTTCTAGTTCTAGTTCTAGTTCTGTTTCTGTTTCTGTTTCTGTTTCTGTTTCTGTTTCTGTTTCTGTTTCTGATTCTGATTCTGATTCTGATTCTGATTCTGATTCTGATTCTGATTCTGATTCTGATTCTGATTCTGATTCTGATTCTGATTCTGATTCTGATTCTGATTCTGATTCTGATTCTGATTCTGATTCTGATTCTGATTCTGATTCTACTCTATTCTGTATTCTATTCTGCTCTACTCTATTCTAATTTCTATTCTATTCTATTCTATTTCATTCTATTCTATTCTATTCTATTCTACTCTATTCTAATTCTATTCCATTCCATTCTATTCTATTCTTCTCTATTCTGTATTCTATTCTAATCTACTCTACTCTAGTCTACTCTGTTGTAATTCTACTCTACTCTACTCTATTCTAATTCTAATTCTACTCTACTCTACTTTACACTATTCTAATTCTATTCTATTCTACTCTACTCTGCTCTACTCTACTCTACTCTACTCTAATTCTATTCTATTCTTTTCTATTCTATTCTACTCTACTCTACACTAATCTACTCCTATTCTATTCTATTCTATTCTATTCTATTCTATTCTATTCTATTCTATTCTATTCTATTCTATTCTATTCTATTCTATTCTACTCCATTCTAATTCTATTCCATTCCATTCCATTCCATTCCATTCTATTCTATTCTTCTCTATTCTGTATTCTATTCTAATCTACTCTACTCTAGTCTACTCTGTTGTAATTCTACTCTACTCTACTCTATTCTAATTCTAATTATACTCTACTCTACTTTACGCTATTCTAATTCTATTCTATTCTACTCTACTCTGCTCTACTCTACTCTACACTAATCTACTCCTATTCTATTCTATTCTATTCTATTCTATTCTATTCTATTCTATTCTATTCTATTCTATTCTATTCTATTCTATTCTATTCTATTCTATTCTATTTCATTCTATTCTATTCTATTCTATTCTACTCTATTCTAATTCTATTCCATTCCATTCTATTCTATTCTTCTCTATTCTGTATTGTATTCTAATCTACTCTAGTCTAGTGTACTCTATTGTAATTCTACTATACTCTACTCTGCTCTACTCTACTCTACTCTTCTCTACTGTATTCTAATTCTATTCCACTCTACTCTATTCTAATTCTATTCTACACTTAGCTACTCTATTCTGTATTCTATTCTAATTCTAATTCTAATTCTGATTCTGATTCTGATTCTGATTCTGATTCTGATTCTGATTCTGATTCTGATTCTGATTCTGATTCTGATTCTGATTCTGATTCTGATTCTGATTCTGATTCTGATTCTGATTCTGATTCTGATTCTACTCTATTCTGTATTCTATTCTGCTCT
>JAUCBL010000622.1:15000-22500 GCA_033807585.1 Hydrophis major | reverse complement strand
TTCTGATTCTGATTCTGATTCTCATTCTGATTCTGATTCTCATTCTGATTCTGATTCTACTCTATTCTGTATTCTATTCTGCTCTACTCTATTCTAATTTCTATTCTATTCTATTCTATTTCATTCTATTCTATTCTATTCTATTCTACTCTATTCTAATTCTATTCCATTCCATTCTATTCTATTCTTCTCTATTCTGTATTCTATTCTAATCTACTCTACTCTAGTCTACTCTGTTGTAATTCTACTCTACTCTACTCTATTCTAATTCTAATTCTACTCTACTCTACTTTACGCTATTCTAATTCTATTCTATTCTACTCTACTCTGCTCTACTCTACTCTACTCTACTCTAATTCTATTCTATTCTTTTCTATTCTATTCTACTCTACTCTACACTAATCTACTCCTATTCTATTCTATTCTATTCTATTCTATTCTATTCTATTCTATTCTATTCTATTCTATTCTATTCTATTCTATTCTAATTCTATTCCATTCCATTCCATTCTATTCTATTCTATTCTATTCTATTCTATTCTTCTCTATTCTGTATTGTATTCTAATCTACTCTAGTCTAGTGTACTCTATTGTAATTCTACTATACTCCACTCTGCTCTACTCTACTCTACTCTTCTCTACTGTATTCTAATTCTATTCCACTCTATTCTAATTATATTCTACTCTTAGCTACTCTATTCTGTATTCTATTCTAATTCTAATTCTAATTCTAATTCTAATTCTAATTCTAATTCTAATTCTAATTCTAATTCTAATTCTAATTCTAATTCTAATTCTAATTCTAATTCTAATTCTAATTCTAATTCTAATTCTAATTCTAATTCTAATTCTAATTCTAATTCTAATTCTAATTCTAATTCTAATTCTAATTCTAATTCTAATTCTAATTCTAATTCTAATTCTAATTCTAATTCTAATTCTAATTCTAATTCTACTCTATTCTGTATTCTATTCTGCTCTGTTCTATTCTAATTTCTATTCTATTTCATTCTATTCTATTCTATTCTATTCTATTCTATTCTATTCTATTCTATTCTATTCTATTCTATTTCATTCTATTCTATTCTATTCCATTCTATTCTATTCTATTCTATTCTATTCTATTCTATTCTACTATATTCTAATTCTATTCCATTCCATTCTATTCTATTCTTCTCTATTCTGTATTCTATTCTACTCTACTCTACTCTAGTCTACCCTATTGTAATTCTACTCTACTCTACTCTACTCTATTCTAATTCTAATTCTACTCTACTCTACTTTACGCTATTCTAATTCTATTCTATTCTACTCTACTCTGCTCTACTCTACTCTACTCTAATTCTATTCTATTCTTTTCTATTATATTCTACTCTACTCTACACTAATCTACTCCTATTCTATTCTATTTTATTCTATTCTGTTCTATTCTATTCTATTCTATTCTATTCTATTCTATTCTATTCTATTCTATTCTATTCTATTCTATTCTACTCTATTCTAATTCTATTCCATTCCATTCTATTCTATTCTTCTCTATTCTGTATGCTATTCTACTCTACTCTACTCTAGTCTACTCTGTTGTAATTCTACTCTACTCTATTCTAATTCTAATTCTACTCTAATCTACTTCACGCTATTCTACTCTACTCTTCTCTTCTGTGTTCTAATTCTATTCCACTCTACTCTATTCTAATTCAATTCTACTCTTATCTACTCTATTTTGTATTCTATTCTAATTCTAATTCTAATACTAATTCTAATTCTAATTCTAATTCTAATTCTAATTCTAATTCTAATACTAATTCTAATTCTAATTCTAATTCTAATTCTAATTCTAATTCTAATTCTAGTTCTAGTTCTAGTTCTAGTTCTATTCTGTTTCTGTTTCTGTTTCTGTTTCTGTTTCTGTTTCTGTTTCTGTTTCTGATTCTGATTCTGATTCTGATTCTGATTCTGATTCTGATTCTGATTCTGATTCTGATTCTGATTCTGATTCTGATTCTGATTCTGATTCTGATTCTGATTCTGATTCTACTCTATTCTGTATTCTATTCTGCTCTACTCTATTCTAATTTCTATTCTATTCTATTCTATTTCATTCTATTCTATTCTATTCTATTCTATTCTATTCTACTCTATTCTAATTCTATTCCATTCCATTCTATTCTATTCTTCTCTATTCTGTATTCTATTCTAATCTACTCTACTCTAGTCTACTCTGTTGTAATTCTACTCTACTCTACTCTATTCTAATTCTAATTCTACTCTACTCTACTTTACGCTATTCTAATTCTATTCTATTCTACTCTACTCTGCTCTACTCTACTCTACTCTACTCTAATTCTATTCTATTCTTTTCTATTCTATTCTACTCTACTCTACACAAATCTACTCCTATTCTATTCTATTCTATTCTATTCTATTCTATTCTATTCTATTCTATTCTATTCTATTCTATTCTATTCTATTCTATTCTATTCTATTCTATTCTACTCCATTCTAATTCTATTCCATTCCATTCCATTCCATTCTATTCTATTCTTCTCTATTCTGTATTCTATTCTAATCTACTCTACTCTAGTCTACTCTGTTGTAATTCTACTCTACTCTACTCTATTCTAATTCTAATTATACTCTACTCTACTTTACGCTATTCTAATTCTATTCTATTCTACTCTACTCTGCTCTACTCTACTCTACACTAATCTACTCCTATTCTATTCTATTCTATTCTATTCTATTCTATTCTATTCTATTCTATTCTATTCTATTTCATTCTATTCTATTCTATTCTACTCTATTCTAATTCTATTCCATTCCATTCTATTCTATTCTTCTCTATTCTGTATTGTATTCTAATCTACTCTAGTCTAGTGTACTCTATTGTAATTCTACTATACTCTACTCTGCTCTACTCTACTCTACTCTTCTCTACTGTATTCTAATTCTATTCCACTCTACTCTATTCTAATTCTATTCTACACATAGCTACTCTATTCTGTATTCTATTCTAATTCTAATTCTAATTCTGATTCTGATTCTGATTCTGATTCTGATTCTGATCTGATTCTGATTCTGATTCTGATTCTGATTCTGATTCTGATTCTGATTCTGATTCTGATTCTGATTCTGATTCTGATTCTGATTCTGATTCTGATTCTGATTCTGATTCTGATTCTGATTCTGATTCTGATTCTACTCTATTCTGTATTCTATTCTGCTCTACTCTATTCTAATTTCTATTCTATTCTATTCTATTCTATTTTATTCTATTCTATTCTATTCTATTTCCTTCTATTCTATTCTATTCTATTCTAATTCTATTCCCATTCCATTCCATTCTATTCTTCTCTATTCTAATTCTAATTCTAATTCTAATTCTAATTCTAATTCTAATTCTAATTCTAATTCTAATTCTAATTCTAATTCTAATTCTAATTCTAATTCTAATTCTAATTCTGTTTCTGTTTCTGTTTCTGTTTCTGTTTCTGTTTCTGTTTCTGTTTCTGTTTCTGTTTCTGTTTCTGTTTCTGTTCTGATTCTGATTCTGATTCTGATTCTGATTCTGATTCTGATTCTGATTCTGATTCTGATTCTGATTCTGATTCTGATTCTGATTCTGATTCTGATTCTGATTCTGATTCTGATTCTATTCTATTCTGTATTCTATTCTAATTCTAATTCTAATTCTAATTCTAATTCTAATTCTAATTCTAATTCTAATTCTAATTCTAATTCTAATTCTAATTCTAATTCTAATTCTAATTCTAATTCTAATTCTAATTCGAATTCTAATTCGAATTCGAATTCTAGTTCTAGTTCTAGTTCTAATTCGAATTCTGTTTCTGTTTCTGTTTCTGTTTCTGTTTCTGTTTCTGTTTCTGTTCTGATTCTGATTCTGATTCTGATTCTGATTCTGATTCTGATTCTGATTCTGATTCTGATTCTGATTCTGATTCTGATTCTGATTCTGATTCTGATTCTACTCTATTCTGTATTCTATTCTGCTCTACTCGATTCTAACTTCTCTTCTATTCTGTTCTATTTATTCAATTCAATTCTATTCTATTCTACTCTAACCTAATTCTATTCTAAACTACGCTACTCTATTCTAAACTACGCTACTCTATTCTAATTCTATTCCATTCCATTCCATTCCATTCCATTCCATTCCATTCAATTCTATTCTATTCTATTCTATTCTATTCTATTCTATTCTATTCTATTCTATTCTATTCTATTCTATTCTATTCTACTCTACTCTACTCTACTCTACTCCTATTCTATTCTATTCTATTCTATTCTATTCTATTCTATTCTATTCTATTCTATTCTATTCTACTCTATTCTAATTCTATTCCATTCCATTCTATTCTATTCTATTCTTCTCTATTCTGTATTGTATTCTAATCTACTCTAGTCTAGTCTCTATTGTAATTCTACTCTACTCTACTCTTCTCTACTGTATTCTAATTCTATTCCACTCTGCTCTATTCTAATTCTATTCTACTCTTAGCTACTCTATTCTGTATTCTATTCTAATTCTAATTCTAATTCTAATTCTAATTCTAATTCTAATTCTAATTCTAATTCTAATTCTAATTCTAATTCTAATTCTAATTCTAATTCTAATTCTAATTCTAATTCTAATTCTAATTCTAATTCTAATTCTAATTCTAATTCTAATTCTAATTCTAATTCTAATTCTAATTCTAATTCTAATTCTAATTCTAATTCTAATTCTAATTCTAATTCTAATTCTGTTTCTGTTTCTGTTTCTGTTTCTGATTCTGATTCTGATTCTGATTCTGATTCTACTCTATTCTGTATTCTATTCTGCTCTACTCGATTCTAACTTCTCTTCTATTCTGTTCTATTTTATTCAATTCAATTCAATTCTATTCTACTCTAACCTAATTCTATTCTAAACTACGCTACTCTATTCTAAACTACGCTACTCTATTCTAATTCTATTCCATTCCATTCTATTCTATTCTATTCTATTCTATTCTATTCTATTCTATTCTATTCTATTCTACTCTACTCTACTCTACTCTACTCTACTCTACTCTACTCTACTCCTATTCTATTCTATTCTATTCTTTTCCACTCTATTCTAATTCTATTCCACTCTACTCTATTCTAATTCGATTCTACTCTTATCAACTCTATTCTGTATTCAATTCTAATTCTAATTCTAATTCCAATTCCAATTCCAATTCCAATTCCAATTCCAATTCCAATTCCAATTCCAATTCCAATTCCAATTCCAATTCCAATTCCAATTCCAATTCCAATTCCAATTCCAATTCCAATTCCAATTCTAATTCTAATTCTAATTCTAATTCTAATTCTAATTCTAATTCTAATTCTAATTCTAATTCTACTCTATTCTGTATTCTATTCTGCTCTACTCTATTCTAATTTCTATTCTATTTCATTCTATTCTATTCTATTCTATTCTATTCTATTCTATTCTATTCTATTCTATTCTATTCTATTCTATTCTATTCTATTCTATTCTATTTCATTCTATTCTATTCTATTCCATTCTATTCTATTCTATTCTATTCTACTCTATTCTAATTCTATTCCATTCCATTCTATTCTATTCTTCTCTATTCTGTATTCTATTCTACTCTACTCTACTCTACTCTATTCTAATTCTAATTCTACTCTACTCTACTCTACTCTATTCTAATTCTAATTCTACTCTACTCTACTTTACGCTATTCTAATTCTATTCTATTCTACTCTACTCTGCTCTACTCTACTCTACTCTACTCTAATTCTATTCTATTCTTTTCTATTCTATTCTACTCTACTCTACACTAATCTACTCCTATTCTATTCTATTCTATTCTATTCTATTCTATTCTATTCTATTCTGTTCTGTTCTGTTCTGTTCTATTCTATTCTATTCTATTCTATTCTATTCTATTCTATTCTATTCTATTCTATTCTACTCTATTCTAATTCTATTCCATTCCATTCTATTCTATTCTTCTCTATTCTGTATGCTATTCTACTCTACTCTACTCTAGTCTACTCTATTGTAATTCTACTCTACTCTACTCTATTCTAATTCTAATTCTACTCTAATCTACTTCACGCTATTCTACTCTACTCTTCTCTTCTGTATTCTAATTCTATTCCACTCTACTCTATTCTAATTCAATTCTACTTTTATCTACTCTATTCTGTATTCTATTCTAATTCTAATTCTAATACTAATTCTAATTCTAATTCTAATTCTAATTCTAATTCTAATTCTTATTCTAATTCTAATTCTAATTCTAATTCTAATTCTAATTCTAATTCTAATTCTAATTCTAATTCTAATTCTAATTCTAATTCTAATTCTAATTCTAATTCTAGTTCTAGTTCTAGTTCTAATTCTGTTTCTGTTTCTGTTTCTGTTTCTGTTTCTGTTTCTGTTTCTGTTTCTGATTCTGATTCTGATTCTGATTCTGATTCTGATTCTGATTCTGATTCTGATTCTGATTCTGATTCTGATTCTGATTCTGATTCTGATTCTGATTCTACTCTATTCTGTATTCTATTCTGCTCTACTCTATTCTAATTTCTATTCTATTCTATTCTATTCTATTCTATTCTATTCTATTCTATTCTATTCTATTCTATTCTATTCTAATTCTATTCCATTCCATTCCATTCTATTCTTCTCTATTCTGTATTCTATTCTAATCTACTCTACTCTAGGCTACTCTATTGTAATTCTACTCGACTCTACTCTACTCTAATTCTGATTCTACTCTACTCTACTTTATGCTATTCTAATTCTATTCTATTCTACTCTACTCTGCTCTACTCTACTCTACTCTTCTCTTCTGTATTCTAATTCTATTCCACTCTGCTCTATTCTAATTCTATTCTACTCTTAGCTACTCTATTCTGTATTCTATTCTAATTCTAATTCTAATACTAATTCTAATTCTAATTCTAATTCTAATTCTAATTCTAATTCTAATTCTAATTCTAATTCTAATTCTAATTCTAATTCTAATTCTAATTCTAATTCTAATTCTAATTCTAATTCTAATTCTAATTCTAATTCTAATTCTAATTCTAATTCTAATTCTAATTCTAATTCTAATTCTAATTCTAATTCTAATTCTAATTCTAATTCTAATTCTAATTCTAATTCTAATTCTAATTCTAATTCTAATTCTAATTCTAATTCTAATTCTGTTTCTGTTTCTGTTTCTGATTCTGATTCTGATTCTGATTCTACTCTATTCTGTATTCTATTCTGCTCTACTCTATTCTAATTTCTATTCTATTCTATTCTATTCTATTCTATTCTATTCTATTCTATTCTATTCTATTCTATTTCCTTCTATTCTATTCTATTCTATTCTATTCTAATTCTATTCCATTCCATTCCATTCTATTCTTCTCTATTCTGTATTCTATTCTACTCTATTCTAATTCTAATTCTAATTCTAATTCTAATTCTAATTCTAATTCTAATTC
>JAUCBL010000622.1:7500-10000 GCA_033807585.1 Hydrophis major | reverse complement strand
CTCTACACTAATCTACTCCTATTCTATTCTATTCTATTCTATTCTATTCTATTCTATTCTATTCTATTCTATTCTATTCTATTCTATTCTATTCTATTCTATTCTATTCTATTCTATTCTATTCTACTCCATTCTAATTCTATTCCATTCCATTCCATTCTATTCTATTCTATTCTATTCTATTCTTCTCTATTCTGTATTGTATTCTAATCTACTCTAGTCTAGTGTACTCTATTGTAATTCTACTATACTCCACTCTGCTCTACTCTACTCTACTCTTCTCTACTGTATTCTAATTCTATTCCACTCTATTCTAATTATATTCTACTCTTAGCTACTCTATTCTGTATTCTATTCTAATTCTAATTCTAATTCTAATTCTAATTCTAATTCTAATTCTAATTCTAATTCTAATTCTAATTCTAATTCTAATTCTAATTCTAATTCTAATTCTAATTCTAATTCTAATTCTAATTCTAATTCTAATTCTAATTCTAATTCTAATTCTAATTCTAATTCTAATTCTAATTCTAATTCTAATTCTAATTCTAATTCTAATTCTAATTCTAATTCTAATTCTAATTCTAATTCTAATTCTACTCTATTCTGTATTCTATTCTGCTCTATTCTATTCTAATTTCTATTCTATTTCATTCTATTCTATTCTATTCTATTCTATTCTATTTCATTCTATTCTATTCTATTCCATTCTATTCTATTCTATTCTATTCTATTCTATTCTACTATATTCTAATTCTATTCCATTCCATTCTATTCTATTCTTCTCTATTCTGTATTCTATTCTACTCTACTCTACTCTAGTCTACCCTATTGTAATTCTACTCTACTCTACTCTACTCTATTCTAATTCTAATTCTACTCTACTCTACTTTACGCTATTCTAATTCTATTCTATTCTACTCTACTCTGCTCTACTCTACTCTACTCTAATTCTATTCTATTCTTTTCTATTATATTCTACTCTACTCTACACTAATCTACTCCTATTCTATTCTATTCTATTCTATTCTATTCTATTCTATTCTATTCTATTCTATTCTATTCTATTCTATTCTATTCTATTCTATTCTACTCCATTCTAATTCTATTCCATTCCATTCCATTCTATTCTATTCTATTCTATTCTATTCTTCTCTATTCTGTATTGTATTCTAATCTACTCTAGTCTAGTGTACTCTATTGTAATTCTACTATACTCCACTCTGCTCTACTCTACTCTACTCTTCTCTACTGTATTCTAATTCTATTCCACTCTATTCTAATTATATTCTACTCTTAGCTACTCTATTCTGTATTCTATTCTAATTCTAATTCTAATTCTAATTCTAATTCTAATTCTAATTCTAATTCTAATTCTAATTCTAATTCTAATTCTAATTCTAATTCTAATTCTAATTCTAATTCTAATTCTAATTCTAATTCTAATTCTAATTCTAATTCTAATTCTAATTCTAATTCTAATTCTAATTCTAATTCTAATTCTAATTCTAATTCTAATTCTAATTCTACTCTATTCTGTATTCTATTCTGCTCTATTCTATTCTAATTTCTATTCTATTTCATTCTATTCTATTCTATTCTATTCTATTCTATTCTATTCTATTCTATTCTATTCTATTCTATTCTATTCTATTCTATTCTATTCTATTTCATTCTATTCTATTCTATTCCATTCCATTCTATTCTATTCTATTCTATTCTATTCTACTATATTCTAATTCTATTCCATTCCATTCTATTCTATTCTTCTCTATTCTGTATTCTATTCTACTCTACTCTACTCTAGTCTACCCTATTGTAATTCTACTCTACTCTACTCTACTCTATTCTAATTCTAATTCTACTCTACTCTACTTTACGCTATTCTAATTCTATTCTATTCTACTCTACTCTGCTCTACTCTACTCTACTCTAATTCTATTCTATTCTTTTCTATTATATTCTACTCTACTCTACACTAATCTACTCCTATTCTATTCTATTCTATTCTATTCTATTCTATTCTATTCTATTCTATTCTATTCTATTCTATTCTATTCTATTCTACTCTATTCTAATTCTATTCCATTCCATTCTATTCTATTCTTCTCTATTCTATATGCTATTCTACTCTACTCTACTCTAGTCTACTCTGTTGTAATTCTACTCTATTCTAATTCTAATTCTACTCTAATCTACTTCACGCTATTCTACTCTACTCTTCTCTTCTGTGTTCTAATTCTATTCCACTCTACTCTATTCTAATTCAATTCTACTCTTATCTACTCTATTTTGTATTCTATTCTAATTCTAATTCTAATACTAATTCTAATTCTAATTCTAATTCTAATTCTAATTCTAATACTAATTCTAATTCTAATTCTAATTCTAATTCTAGTTCTAGTTCTAGTTCTAGTTCTAGTTCTATTCTGTTTCTGTTTCTGTTTCTGTTTCTGTTTCTGTTTCTGTTTCTGATTCTGATTCTGATTCTGATTCTGAT
>JAUCBL010000622.1:0-2500 GCA_033807585.1 Hydrophis major | reverse complement strand
TTATTCTATTCTATTCTATTCTATTCTATTCTATTCTATTCTATTCTATTCTATTCTATTCTATTCTATTCTACTCTATTCTAATTCTATTCCATTCCATTCTATTCTATTCTTCTCTATTCTATATGCTATTCTACTCTACTCTACTCTAGTCTACTCTGTTGTAATTCTACTCTATTCTAATTCTAATTCTACTCTAATCTACTTCACGCTATTCTACTCTACTCTTCTCTTCTGTGTTCTAATTCTATTCCACTCTACTCTATTCTAATTCAATTCTACTCTTATCTACTCTATTTTGTATTCTATTCTAATTCTAATTCTAATACTAATTCTAATTCTAATTCTAATTCTAATTCTAATTCTAATACTAATTCTAATTCTAATTCTAATTCTAATTCTAATTCTAGTTCTAGTTCTAGTTCTAGTTCTATTCTGTTTCTGTTTCTGTTTCTGTTTCTGTTTCTGTTTCTGATTCTGATTCTGATTCTGATTCTGATTCTGATTCTGATTCTGATTCTGATTCTGATTCTGATTCTGATTCTGATTCTGATTCTGATTCTACTCTATTCTGTATTCTATTCTGCTCTACTCTATTCTAATTTCTATTCTATTCTATTCTATTTCATTCTATTCTATTCTATTCTATTCTATTCTACTCTATTCTAATTCTATTCCATTCCATTCTATTCTATTCTTCTCTATTCTGTATTCTATTCTAATCTACTCTACTCTAGTCTACTCTGTTGTAATTCTACTCTACTCTATTCTATTCTAATTCTAATTCTACTCTACTCTACTTTACGCTATTCTAATTCTATTCTATTCTACTCTACTCTGCTCTACTCTACTCTACTCTACTCTAATTCTATTCTATTCTTTTCTATTCTATTCTATTCTACTCTACTCTACACTAATCTACTCCTATTCTATTCTATTCTATTCTATTCTATTCTATTCTATTCTATTCTATTCTATTCTATTCTATTCTATTCTATTCTATTCTATTCTATTCTATTCTACTCCATTCTAATTCTATTCCATTCCATTCCATTCCATTCTATTCTATTCTTCTCTATTCTGTATTCTATTCTAATCTACTCTGCTCTAGTCTACTCTGTTGTAATTCTACTCTACTCTACTCTATTCTAATTCTAATTATACTCTACTCTACTTTACGCTATTCTAATTCTATTCTATTCTACTCTACTCTGCTCTACTCTACTCTACACTATTCTATTCTATTCTATTCTATTCTATTCTATTCTATTCTATTCTATTCTATTCTATTCTATTCTATTCTATTCTATTCTATTCTATTCTATTCTATTTCATTCTATTCTATTCTATTCTATTCTACTCTATTCTATTCTATTCTATTCTACTCCATTCTAATTCTATTCCATTCCATTCCATTCCATTCTATTCTATTCTTCTCTATTCTGTATTGTATTCTAATCTACTCTAGTCTAGTGTACTCTATTGTAATTCTACTATACTCTACTCTGCTCTACTCTACTCTACTCTTCTCTACTGTATTCTAATTCTATTCCACTCTACTCTATTCTAATTCTATTCTACACTTAGCTACTCTATTCTGTATTCTATTCTAATTCTAATTCTAATTCTGATTCTGATTCTGATTCTGATTCTGATTCTGATTCTGATTCTGATTCTGATTCTGATTCTGATTCTGATTCTGATTCTGATTCTGATTTTGATTCTGATTCTGATTCTGATTCTGATTCTGATTCTGATTCTGATTCTGATTCTGATTCTGATTCTGATTCTGATTCTGATTCTACTCTATTCTGTATTCTATTCTGCTCTACTCTATTCTAATTTCTATTCTATTCTATTCTATTCTATTTTATTCCATTCTATTCTATTCTATTTCCTTCTATTCTATTCTATTCTATTCTATTCTAATTCTATTCCATTCCATTCCATTCTATTCTTCTCTATTCTAATTCTAATTCTAATTCTAATTCTAATTCTAATTCTAATTCTAATTCTAATTCTAATTCTAATTCTAATTCTAATTCTAATTCTAATTCTAATTCTAATTCTAATTCTAATTCTAATTCTAATTCTAATTCTGTTTCTGTTTCTGTTTCTGTTTATGTTTATGTTTTTGTTTCTGTTTCTGTTTCTGATTCTGATTCTGATTCTGATTCTGATTCTGATTCTGATTCTGATTCTGATTCTGATTCTGATTCTGATTCTGATTCTGATTCTACTCTATTCTGTATTCTATTCTAATTCTAATTCTAATTCTAATTCTAATTCTAATTCTAATTCTAATTCTAATTCTAATTCTAATTCTAATTCTAATTCTAATTCTAATTCTAATTCTAATTCTAGTTCTAGTTCTAGTTCTAATTCGAATTCTGTTTCTGTTTCTGTTTCTGTTTCTGTTTCTGTTTCTGTTTCTGTTTCTGATTCTGATTCTGATTCTGATTCTGATTCTGATTCTGATTCTGATTCTGATTCTGATTCT
>JAUCBL010000062.1:72500-185000 GCA_033807585.1 Hydrophis major | reverse complement strand
TTTCCCCCCCTCACCTCACTACCTTGTGTTGTTCTCAGTGCAAGCAATGCAAGCCTTGTGTTCCTGCAGGCCATGTGGGCGGTGCAGCTTTGTGTTCCCGCACAGCCTGGATTAATTGCTTTGGGGGTGACATTTCTCTGCGGACCACCAAAATTTTATCACGGACCAGCAGTGGTCCCTGGCCCACTGGTTGGCAACCACTGGTTTAGACTAAGCTATGTCCTGAAACACTGGAGAATTTCTGGTCATTTGGCACTTAGAAAAATCGGCCATCGACGGGCACACTGTGAGAAAAGACCTTGACCTACCCTTCAAAACCGACAATCCAAATGCTAACAATGAAACAAGAACGAAATACCTCCCACCAGCAGAAGTAGAAATCAACCCTGAGATTAATAGCAGACCAAACATCAAACAGTAAACTACAGTCTAATCAAGAAAACACCAGGAACACACACACACACAACATTGACCAGGACAAGGCATTGTGTATAAAGAAAGAGCAAATCCTCATTCCCCTCAAGCACTGTTAGGAATAACAAGGTTACCTAACTTAGTTTGGGTAAAATACTATATATAAACTATGATTGTAAGTTAAAGTGTGTGTCACTTTAAACAGCAAAGCATGTAATTTTGGGTGTGGCTGTAAAATCACCATAAGAGGGAGCAAGAGAGCTTACTGTATTACTGGCTTACTGAATTGCTTGCTGACAATGATGGATTGATGGTCCCCTGCTGCTTTTGCTGAAGGAAGAAAGGAGGTTTGAACTTCATATCTCTACTGTGAGAAGATTTATTACTGGACTGATATTTGTAAGTTTACTGACCTCTTTTTCGACACTGGACTTTGCAACTGAATAATCCCCGGACGGACTGAAATAGTGAATGATATATGGACTGTTTTGACTATGCTAAAACTCTTACTGGAATAAACTATTTAATTAGCACAGTGTATCTGTTTTACTGAGTGTAAGCTACAAAAACATTTATCTCACATATTTGCCTGCCTGCCTGACTGCCATGCAGATTCTGCTAGGGTGTATCCCTAACAAGCACTGATGATGTTACCAAGTTGGGTCATGAAATGTTTGCAAGGAATCAACCAAGGTCAGAGAGCACCAAGGACACACAGTCCCCCTCCCCCAAAATCTCCACTCCTGTTAAGCTCTGACGATGTTGCATAGTTGGGTCATGAAACGTCTGCAAGAACATCACAAAGCTCAGAGAGCACCACGGACACCCCAGTCCTTCCTCTTCCTCCTCCACAAACCCCACTCCCTTCTAGCACTGATGATGTTCCGTAGTTGTGTAATGAAATGTCTGTTAGCTCAGAGAGCACCAAAGACCCCTTGATCCCTCCTCCTCTCCACAAATCCCACTCCAACACTGATGATGTTCCCTAGTTGGGTCATGAAACATCTGCAAGAAAATCAAAGTAAGAGAGTAACAAGGACCGCTCAGTCCTTCTCCTCTTTCTCCTCCTCCTCCTCTCTGCAGATCCCACTCCCTTGTAGCACTGATGATGTTCCCTAGTTGGGTAATGAGACGTCTTCAAGCAAACAACCAAGCCAGAGAGCACCCAGAACCATCCAACCTTCCTCCTCACTTTCTCTTCCCTTTCTCCTCCTCCTCCTCCAACCTCACTACCTACAGCACTGATGAAGTTGTCAAGTTGGGTCATAAAACGTCTGCAAGAAAAAAGCCCAAGGCAACTTGTGTGGCTTACAGAATTGTGAATCCAGGCAATTGTTTTCACAGCGCCCTTAATTGTGTTAACTTGTGGATAAATCTATGCCACAATTTTTTGCTGCTCACACCGGTGTGATGAGACAAGACAGCAAAAGCTGTGGACCATCCTGCTTGGATACCAATTCAATTGAGACTGACGGTTAGAGGTTCGTGAACAGGCCGATGGGTTTAGAAATGTTGGCTTAAAACAGAGAAATAATCAAACAGTGCCATTTGGGCTGCAACCAGTTTAACAACTGGTGCTATGAGTGTGCACAAGCATTCAAAACCGCCCATTTTAAGCTAACAAAGTTGCCTTAGATGTCAGCGCTGGTGAGTAAAACAGTTGAGGCGTGGCAATCCGCTGTGCCACGCAAATCAGCTGAGGTAAAAAACAAATATAGAACAGGAAAGGGAGGGTGTGGGTGGGCAGAGCTAACTGCTGAACAGAACTACCGGTTCACTAGAACTGGTCTGAACCATCAGCAGCCCACCACTGATCCAAACACTAGTCCAAGGGTAGGCAACCTGCAGCTCCCTGTTACCGGTCGGCTGCACAATTGATAGGGCTTTTGATTAGGACAGGTACAGGAAAAAAGATGCTGTGCTAGGATACTCTATGGTGGAGGAACCGGACTTCCGATCAGCTCCAGAATTGAACAGGGGGCTTCCAGTTAGGACCTTTGTGGCTCTTTGAGTGTTTAAGGTTGCCGACCTCTGCACGAGCCAGTCGTTAATTATGATTAATGCAGGCAATTCTCAAACTTACAACCATTCGTTTAGTGACCAAAGTTAGAACGGCATGGAAAAAAAGCGATGTATGGCATTCATAACCAATGACCTGGATCCCGTGATCAAAATTCAGATGTTTTTCAATTGACTCATATTTATGATGATCACAGCATTCTGGGGTCATGTGATTCCTCTTTTGCACCCAGCCAAGCAAAGACAATGGGGAATCCTGATTCACTTAGCGACCCACTTAGCAGCTGAACAGCTGCTGTGATTGGTTTTTAACAATGGCAAGAAAGTTCGTCAAACGGGGTGCAACTCCCCTAAGTGCCTTGCTTAGCAAAGGAAACTTGGCTCGGTTGCTGTCATAAGTTGAGGACTGCTTATGGTTTGCCCCCAGACCACAAATCCAGAGGTGGTATTCAGCAGGTTCTCACCAGTTCTGGAGAACCGGTAGTGGAAATTTTGAGTAGTTCGGAGAACCGGCAAATACCACGTCTGACTGGCCCCACCCCCATCACTTCTCTGCTTCCTGAGTCCCAGCTGATTAGCTGGGTCTTCTTTGGTTGCCCTGCACAGGAGAATGGAATTGGAAAGCAAGTTAGTGGGGTGGGGAGAGAATGGGGATTTTACAGTATCCTTCCCCTGCCACGCCCACCAAGCCACGCCTACAGAACCGGTAGTAAAAAATTTTGAATCCCACCACTGCCCAAATCCCTTCGATATTAAAGGGAATTTACTGAAAAGAAAGAAACTCAGAGCTTGAGATGGAGAAAGTCCACAAAACAGGTTAATTGTTTTGACCTGAGGGTAGGAAAGGAAAGCATGGACTCTCCTAATCGTGCTACGTTATGCTTGGTTGGGGATGATGGATACTGCAAAATGAAAATGAGGCAATAATTCCTGGCTGGCCGGCCATTTTGTTCCCTTGCTGGAGGATCAAAGAAGCATACTCCATACAGGTAAGTCCTCGCCTTATGACCACACTCGAGCCTAGAATTTACATTGCTAAAGTGTGAGTTGTGTTGAAGGGGAGTTTCATCCCATGTTACACAGTTGTTAAGTGAATTGCGGCAAGTGTTAAAATGTCATGCGAATCCGGCTTTCCCATTGACCGATCCTGGACACCGCAACCATCATAAATACGAGTCAGTCTCAATTTTGATCCACGCGACTGCAGGAATGCTGCAAAGGGACCCAAGTGTGGAAAACAGTCCCGTTTTCTGGCCCCGTTGGAACTTCAGTCACTAAGCGAACTGTTGTAAGTCGAGGACTACCTGGACAGTGCAGAAATCATACATTACAGCCCGTCTTTCGGGATTTGGGCAAAGTGGATTGGATGTCCAGTGGCTGAAAGAGAGTTGTTGTTTTTTCTCCTTGAGGGAAGGAAAGAGGGCAGGGTTGGGGGGATGGGATTAGCTTCTCTGTGGGGCCAGGTTCCCCATGCCGCCTGTCTCAAGATCCTCCCCTTTAAGACAGCTGGACTTCAACTCCCAGAATTCCTGCTGCTGGGGAATTCTGGGGATTGAAGTCCACCTGTCTTAAAGGAGAGTAGTTTGACAGCTTCTCTTTGAGTGCCTAACGGACCCAGAAGGTTCTTATCCTGGCAGTTGGGCAGACCATACTGGACCCCCTAAAGGAGAGTCATCATGGCTTGCACAAACCATGTTGGTTTGGGGTGGTGTTGGGAGGAAGCCAGGTGACCGAGGAATTTCAGATTTTCCTTAATGGCACATTCTTGAACTCCTGTCACAGCTGCCTTTCACAAAGGTAGTGACTAAATTAGTAGACCAGCAAAATACTGTGGACATAATATATTTAGATTTCAGCAAGGCATTCGACAAAGTACACCACAACCTACTTCTTGGTAAGCTAGAAAAAAGTGGAATAGATGTTAGATAGACTCACAACTTGCTGACAAACCGTACCCAACGAGTAGTCCTTAATGGGTCTAAGTCTACATGGAGGGAAGTAAGCAGTGGGGTGTCACAAGGTTCCGTCTTAGGCCCAGGACTCTTCAATATCTTAATTAACAACTTAGATGAGGGAATAGAAGGGGAACTTACCAAATTTGCAGATGATACTAAGCTGTCAGGAATACTGGATTATTAGTTCCTAGGATAACAAATCATCCCTCTACCTAGACCAATTCTGCTGGATGCAGTCCCACTGATTCAATTGTGGCTGATGCAATCAAAGACTACAATACAAACAAACAAGTAAATAAAGGAGGATGAGAATCAAAAAGCTTGCAATTTTATGATGCTGAACTAATCTAGCAAACATATTTCCTAAATTTGGATTTGGACAATTTTTTAGTTATCTTTGATTTCTACAGTACTGTGTTGGTTATTTTTCTAAAACCTCTTTGGTGCATTTATGTCCATAGCAGGACTGAAAAGCAACTGTAGGTAACTGTTAATTTTTTAGATACCTTGTATTTCATTAAAGAACTCCAGGGGCATAAGGGTTGATTTATCCTGCTATTGTTGCCTATGGATTTTGCAAAATAAACTCGAGAGAAAGATATCACAGAGAGGGCTACCATTGAGGCTCTCGCAAGGAAGGAAAGCAGCGAAGGCAGCAAGTCCCGGAATTGCACCAGTGGTGTGGAGTTTGCTTCCGTGGCTTCGGCGGCGACAGCAAAAGGCAAAAGGGGAGCAGTGTGGGGGGGAGGAGAGCAACGGGAGAGAAAGGCGAGCAATGGGGGTGGTGTTGAAAGGAGTGCAGCAAAGGAATGGGGCAAATGGAAAGCAGTTTGGGGTGGGAAAAGGAAGAAAGTTGGGGTGGGGGGGCGGCAGCTGCTGAAGCGGGGCTTTGAGCACCCACCTGCCCCAGTCCTCTCACAGCACCTCCATGTGCAATGGCGGCAGCGGACCTGGCTGCCTCCCAAAAGCAGTGCCGTTGCCATCTCTGTCCACTTCCTTTTCTTTTGTCCTGGGAGAAGTGGGCAGAGGTGGCGGAGACGCTGCAGTAATGGCGCTGCTTACGGGAGGCAGCTGTGTCCGCCGTCCTACAGGTTGGAGCACCGCCGCTACCTCTTGCTGCGACAGAGCCGCCACATGGTAAGGAGAACTGGGAGAGCCCGCGGATGTGGGGGGCAGGTAGGTAGGCTTAGCGAGGCCCAGGGATCCCCGGAGATGGCTGGGGGAGGCTCAGGGAGTCCTGGGGACAGTGGGGGAAGGGCTAGCACGACTCGCAGACTTACCTGTGAGCAGGCAGATCAGTGGAGAGGCTCGTGTTGGCTCCGGGCTGCTTCTCTCACTTCTCCCGGCAGACTGTAAAGCTTGCAAGTTCCCCTCCCTTTGGGAATCGGCTCCTGGGCAGCAGAGAATAACAGGATTCAACCAGGCTGCTTCTCTGCTGCCCAGGAGCCGTTTCCCGGAGGGAGAGGAACTTGCAAGCTTTTCGCTCTGCCACAGCGAAAAACAGGCAGCAATGGCTGCCCTGGTGGGAGGGCAGAAGCAGCATGCAGGCATGTCACGCATGTGCACAATGTTGCGCATGTGTGATAGGGACTGACTGGGCAGGGAATGGAGAAGCAGGCAGAGAGGGGCGGGGCCAGCCAGAGGCCCAATTTACCAGTTCTCCAAACTACCGGGAACCGTAACAACCGGTTCTATAGAACCAGGCCGAACCGGTAGAATCCTACCCCTGGTTATTTGTTTATTGTTTCTGCAAGGTTAACTTCAGTGGGTTCCCATGTGGAATACTGGTCCAGGTGGTCGATGAAGACACAGGGCCTTTTACACAGGTGTAATGCGTCCAACCCTGCTCAGCTGTCTGGTTTGCTGTTTCAGAGGTGAGTAGTACTTGGCATGGTCCTTCCCACTTCAGGGTTCACTTCTCCTCCTTCCAGCTCTGGATCAGCACCCAATCACCATGGTGGAATTTATGGACTGGAAACTCCAAAGGCGGTGTTTGAGCCAAAAGTCCTTGTTTTCTGAGGAAATAGAAATATCTGGACAGTTTATGTACATATTGCTTCGAATGTCTTTTCTAGGTTGGGTCTGTATTCTCAACAGGGCTAAAGGAAGACATTTAGTCCATGGCATATGCGTTTCCAATATTAATTTGATCTAGCAATACTCTTGACCCCACTGTTGTTGTAGCATTACTGCAGGGAAAAGCTTCCACCCACCCTATGAGGTGGTCTACTATGACCAATAAATATTTTATTCTCCCCCCTTTTGGCAATTCTGTAAAATGCACTTGAATACACTGAAAGGGTCTTAGCGCTGGTGGACTTCCACCCACCTGTTGTTTTCTGACAGCTTATCTGTTTACCTTTTTACAAATTAAACATTTATAATTGATTTTGCCATGGGGTATATTCCCATACAACCATAACATTTCAAAAGTTCATCTACAATGGCTTGAATTCCCCAATGACTTCCTTCATATAGTTTTTCCAGCAGTTCTCATGCAATTGGTTTGCTTCAGAGGTGGTGTTCAGCAGGTTCTGACTAGTTCTGGAGAACCGGTAGCGGAAATTTTGAGTAGTTCAGAGAACCGTGTCACTGCTATCTTTCTAGGTTTTTATAAGGAATTCATTATTTCCTTTATCAGAGTTTCATATACTAGTTCTTTTCCCTTGCTGTTTATCATACCTTTTTCCACCCAAACTTGCCAAAAGTGTGCAACATCCCAAATGCATACATAGAGCTTGATTTAGTGCATACAATCCACAAGCCTGAACAGACCAGCTTCAAGGCAGACCCCCCTGCTTCCAGAATCTCTTTGGTATGTTTTTCTGTGCTCCCCCCTCCCCACTAGAAAACCATCTATAAAAATTGTCTCTCTTTTCTCAAGGGGGTGTTCCTCCAAATCAGGTCTTATTTTAGTTTGTAAGTCTATTACTTCAGATTATGGTCTGTAGTTAAAACCAAATCTGTCTGCTTACATGAGCCAGTTACCCATCTCCCCACTATTTGCTGGAGAATGGTTCTGACTTGACACTCACTTGACACTCACAATGAGGGCTCCCCCAAAGGTCAATTTTCCATTATTTTTGACAGGAATGCCACAGACTTCCACTGTCCTGCCCAGTCCTAAGCCAACACACCTTGTGCAATTCCATTTCTGTGTTTACAAAGAGATGGAATGGCTTTTCCAAATTTGGCAAACTTAACACAGGAGCCTTGGTTTCAAATTTTCAAAGCTTCCCCTTTCATTTCCCTCCCATTTCAAATTCCAAGGTTCAGATTCAATTAATGTTGCATGCAGGGGGTTGGTAAGATAAGCATACGCATCAATTCAGAGCCTGCAGTATCCCACCAAGCCTAAGAATTTTCTTAGTTCTTGCTTGTTGGGATGCCACCCCTTTTATTTTTCTATAGAAATTGAGTACTGTTTTTGCCTAACCACTTCGTTGGGATTTTTGAGTGCTATTTTAAGTGTGCGTGTCTATATATAGACACACACACACACACACACATACACACATATATACATGTACACATATACATAACATTTCTACCTTTATATTTTTATTTTGTCCATTTATTCCCAACTGGAGGGGCATTAATTTGGGTACTTTATATCCTTCCCCTTTTACTCCAGATACCCTAATACTTTGCCCACTTAATTTCATCTCTTCAGTTAATACTGAAGTTCTCGCTGCCCCAGAGTCAATTAAAAACACCACTTCCTCTTCCTTAGGTCCCACTACTAAATTTATCAAGGGCTCTCCATGAGACCCAAAAAGGAATCGTCCCGGACACCCCTAGTATTGACTTTCATCTTCTGCCATATTATACACTTGCACTTCCCTTCTTTGGATTGGGCAGTCTTTCCCGAAATGTCCAGACTGGCCACACTGAAAACATCTCCTCACTCTGTCCTCCCTGCCCATACCACCACATCCTCTTCCCCTTATTACTTGGTTCCACACCCTCTCATTCCCTCCTTTCTATTGCCCCCACTTTCTCTAACTCCTTTTATCCTTGACAGATAGGGTCTAGCATTTTTCACAACCTACAATATCCAGGCAATCCTAGAAATTTTATCTCTCTTTCTACATATTGTAATTTCTAACTCGTCTCTGTAACAATTCCTAAAAGGGCAAAAACTTGTGTTGCTAACAAACAAACAAAAAATGAGGTATTTTGAGTCAATGCTGTTGAGGTAATTCCCCGTTAGGAGAATGAGCGCATACAGGAAGACGAAAAGAGAGTAGTGTTGGAATAATACACACAGAGCACAGAGATACACTGTACAGTAAATGTAGGTTTTTACTTCCAGAAAGGTTTAAGCAAAGTCCAAAATAAGCAATCCAAAGTCATTCACAAGTTAAATCAGTCAGTTTTCAATTCAGGGATAATCCAAATATTAAATAGTCCAGTGTCAAAAAACAGTTCAGTAAGACTTACATTAAATCCAGAAAATATCAGTCAATTAGGAAAAATGGAGGAACGGCAACACTTTCCAACAGAAGGAAACAGAGATACACTCACACTCTCTTCTGAGACTCAGACTAAGACAAACCAGGTTTCTGGCTCCATCTTATGGCCATTTGAGAAAGCACACCTAATTACAGTTTTGCATTTTCTTAAAGATACAGTTTTAAAATGTTTATCCTGGTTTATATATTTCTAACCCAAATACCTGTTAGGTGACTTATATTCCTAACAAATGCTCTGAAATATATTTGGGTCAAACTTTTGGGCCAATTTTCTGCTTTGAGAAGCATTGAGCCCCGCCTTTCTCAGGCAAAAGCTCAATGTTTCAACCAAGCAGGGAAAAAATGGTTAAAGTGAGCAAAAAGCCTCACTCCCCCTCCCCTTTCCTGCGTCTCTTGCTCTTTCAAGGCAAAAAGTCCTTGAGCAAGAGGAAGAAAAATTAACAACCAGCGAGGACAAGGGGTGGGGGGAAACGGTTTAAAGTACTACACAGAAATCTCACCCCTTTTCTCCACTCAGCATCCTTTCAACAAAATAATCCTCTCTCTTCAATAAATCACACACATTTCTCCATGGGACCTTTCTCATTTCTTTTCCTTGCAAACTTTGTAAAAAAAAATCCAAGTACTGTCTCCTTTTAATCTGGGATGGGGTCAACACATCACATCAGACATTCACACTAACTTTTTACCATCAACATACTCACACATTTGTACTGTAATCAGACTGCTTGCATAAACAATTTCCCACACAAAAATTTCATTTCATTCTTTCTCCAGGCAAACCAATCATTACTTACAATTCTTTTCTGGGACATATTCATAGAAATTATTACAGGAAAAATAATCATGTGTTTCCAATTGGGCCCAACTTAAATCTTCATCTTCCCACCAAACAAAACAACACAAATTTACCATGACTTCTTTAGTTAGACCCAATTTTGGTAATTAATTTTCTATAGGGTGGTTTTCCCCATCCTTCAAGTAATTGCTCTAGGGGACTTGAAGGCTCAATTTTTAACTTCGGGTTTTTCTGAATCTTCTTGACACTCTTGTTATGGGACCCATATTGCCCATGGCTAGTTACCAGACTGGAGCAATCCTTACCAACTTGTTCCAGTGAGATCCTCGTACACACACAGTTGGCACCTGGCCAGGGCGAAAGACACCCTTTACTGCCACTAAAGGTTTGATCTGTCCCTGCCCTGCAGAGGCTGAATCTCCCAGCAGACGCTGGCTTATTTTAAAGATCCAAATTCTTCTCCATCAACCTAGAATCTCCCAGCAAACGCTGGCTTATATTTAAAGATTAAGATCCATAGAGACCTTCATTCAGTTCCACACACCTCTCACACAAGTCTCAGATTCTCACAGATCTACCTAACCTCCCCAACTGCCTAAGGGCAGTGTGTTCTCGCCAGAACCATGTGTTCTTACTTGACCAGAACTACTTACCCTTAGGTCCATGCATGGAGTTGCCCAGTTGCTCTGGTAATCTCATCAACCTGGTCCCTTCCCTCTTTTTTTCCATTTTCAACCGATCTCTATTTAAAGCAAGGATCTGTGTCTTGTTCCGTGCACCTGAACAGCCGACCCAACTGTGGACCGTTGTAAATCAATGGGACATGCCCAGGGGTGGGATTCAAATTTCTTAACAACCAGTTCTGTGGGTGTGGCCTAATTTGTGGGTGTGGCTTGGTGGTCATGTGACTGGGTGGGCATGGCTTGCTGACTGGGCATGGCTTGGTGGTAATGTGACTGGATGGGCATGGCTTGTGTGTAAATATAAATATTTATGTAAATATTGCTTTTTTTATTAAAAAAGAGCAACTTTTACCTAAAATCAGGCAAAGCAGGCAGGCAGATTGAGTTGCTCACAGAATCACAGATTCACTTAGAGATCTATCTATCTGCAATCGGCTACCTGAGTCTGCACTGAAAAGTAGAAGCTTCAGTCCTAAGGAAGGTTTGCCTCTGCTTTTAGATTAGCTGGAAAGCAAGAAATCCAAGGATTTCCTGCTTTCTAGCGAATCTAAATCTTCCAGCAGAGCAGAACAACTGATGGTCAGGAAAAAAAAGGAAAAATAGCAACTTACCAAACCAGGCAAGTTAGATGGCTTGCATGCCAGGTAAGGAGTGAGTGGGGCAGGCCCAGCCAGTGGAGCAATTTGCCAGTTCTCTGAACTGCGGAAAATCATTACACGCGTGTGTGCACCGTTTGCAAGAAATCATCAGCTGTGCTGCCTGGACAGCTGGCAAGTGTTGTGTGCAGGCATGCAGCGCTTGAAAATCCTCTTGTTTCCTGCTTTTTAAACTTCAGCTGTGCCACACAAAGCAGCTGAGGAGGGAAAAGCAGGGAATAAAGGAGAGCCTAGAGACTGGGCAGGCGGGTGGGCCAAACACTGAACCAGTTCGGTGTCAGCTGCTCTTCACAGCTACTGGTTCTATAGAATGGGGCCGAACCGGTAGCATCCCACCCCTGGGCATGCCTTCCTCACCCAACTCTGCTGCCCAGGGCCTCAGAAGAGAAAACCAGATTGCCCACATTCTCCACCAATCATTGGAAATAACTCAAAGCCAACAAAAAAAATTGGATAGTTGAAAACAAAGAGCATTTATTAAAAAGAAATTACAAGACGGTTTGCAAAGCACCGGTGGTCTTTAGAACCTCAAGAAACAGGTTCAAATCAAAAGCCACACCTTTAGAACCTCAAAACATACTTTATGTTGTGAATTAATAAAAGTGCTTGAATAAAGATTGTTGAAACCTTAAAGTAAAGTGCAGGGTTCTGGCCCTGCACTTCTGATTGGCCGATAATAGCGATATCGGATTGGTCCGTTCAGGAGAATCTGATTGGCTATTAACGAGCCTTTCTCATTGGTTAAAAGAGCTAACGTTCCTGTGTTTTCATTGGCTAAATACCCAAGAGCTTGCGTATATATAAAGGGGGCTGTTGTGGCCGTTTTTAGAACTGTTGCACCATGTTAAATAAAGAGTTGAAGTTCACTGTTCATTGACTCGTCTCCACTTCTTGCGCCACGCACAGAACATAACACTGGCAACGAAGGTGGGATGTGGAGACGTCAGAGCTGACTGAACACTACAGAGCGATAACTGAGCACGTAGCTGAAACGCACCAACGGCGGAACCATGTCCGGCAGCGTCATACCACCCGCTCCATTCGACCCGGCACAAGAAGACTGGGACTCATATATGGATCGCTTCCAGATGTTTCTGGAAACCAACAATTTGAAGGATGCCACTACCGGAAGGAAACGGGCAGTATTCTTAACTCATTGCGGACCAACCGTATTCAAAATGGCCAAGGCACTAGCGAAACCGGCAGAAGTGAAGTCCATGGACTGGGATGTCCTCGAACCCCTGCTAAGGGCCCACTATGCACTGACCGTACCAACGCTCATTAGAAGGTATGAATTTTACCAGAGAGATCAGTGGAAGGGCGAAAGTGTTGCTGATTTCATAGCTGATCTCCGGAATCTGGGAGGCCGATGCGGGTTTGCAGACCTCGAAGAAGCCCTGAGAGACCGAATAGTTCTGGGATTAGATGCACCCGGCGTGCAGAGTAAGCTGATGACGAAAGGTGACATTAGCCTTACAGATGTCATCGCTGACGCTACTGCAGCAGAAGCAACCAGGAAGTCGGCTGCCCGAATGCGCCGCACCCACGCCCCCTTTGCCAACTCGCCAGCAAAGTTTCACCTCACTTAGAAGAACAGGCAACGACAGCCCACCACGAGGACCTCGAATCGTCATCGGAAAGCGATGAAGAAGAGGTCAACCGGCTCCGGTCTGAACGAGACCAACGCCAGAGATCGCAGTACCAATGCGCTGGTTGTGGGGCAAACCACCCCCAATCAGACTGCAAATTCCTCGACGCAATCTGCCATGTGTGCGGGAAAAGAGGCCACATTGGACGGGTCTGCAGAAGCAAACAAGGACCCAGCCAGCCCCCAAGGGGGGCTAACTATTGCCAATCTACAGGAAGCCGTCCTGTAAAGTGAGAACCCTTGAACCACCAATGGAACAACCACTCCTACAGAAACAAACCCCTAAACCACTCAACGAAGCGAGAAGAGGCACACCAAACTATTACAATTGGTCACACTTCATCACTGGACGCCAAGAAGATCCGGGTGAAGGTGGCTATCGAAAACCAGCCTTGTATGATGGAAGTCGATTCAGGATCATCCCTCTCGATGGTTTCCTGGAAGACCCTCAAGCAACTCATCCCTACCATCCGGCGACAAGACCTCCGATTCCAAAGAATCATACTCAAAGATTATCAGGGAAATCGAATTCCAGTCGTTGGATCCAGCCAAGTCCGTGTCTCATTTAAAAATCGTACTGCATCTCTACCCTTGACTGTAGTCGACAGGGATCGGCCTAGCTTGTTAGGCCTCCAATGGTTCGCTCCACTTGGAATTGAAGTAGCCGGCATTCACCGAACCAGCAGCAACGACTGGGAAGAGGCTCTCGTCCAAGAATTCCAGGACGTCTTTGCAGATAAACTAGTCAAGTACAAGGGGACCCCGATATCATTTAACCTCAACCCCAAAATAGCTCCCATCCGCCTTAAGCCTCGTCAAGTTCCATTTGCCCTTAAACCAAAGATTGACGAGCAGCTTGATAAATTAATAGCCCAGGGGGTGTTAGAACCAACTGACCATTCTCCCTGGGAAACCCAGATCGTGACACCCATCAAGCCGGATGGATCGATAAGAATTTGTGGGGACTACCGAGCCACCCTGAATCACGCCCTGCAGCAAAACGCTTACCTGGTACCGGTGGTGCAACACCTTCTCCATTCCCTGGGGGGCGGAAAAGTCTTCGCTAAACTAGATCTAGCCCAGGCATACCAACAACTGCCTGTAGACAAAAAAATGGCAGAGGCCCAAATGATCGTTACGCACTGAGGTGCGTTTAAATGTAATCAACTCCAATTCGGAGAAAGCGTGGCCCCAGGAATCTTTCAAAGTTTGATGGAAAGACTATGACAAGGGATAAAAGGCGTTGTCCCCTATTTTGATGACGTTTTAATTGCTGCTCTGACTCAAGAAATACTAAGGGAGCGCCTGGGGTTGGTTCTTCAGAGATTTAAAGACTCGGGTCTCAAAGTTAAAAAAAACAAGTGTCAACTATGTACGGATCGAGTAGAATTTTTAGGATATTTAACAGATAAACAAGGCATTCACTCCACCGATAGCAAACTTTGGGCAATCAAAAACGCCCCAAAACCCCGCAATAAGGCTGATCTCCAAGCTTTCCTAGGCCTTATCAATTTTTATAACGTCTTTCTGCCTCACAAAGCAACTGTAGCCGAACCCCAACATCGTTTATTGGACAAAAAAGCACCCTGGGTTTGGGGGCACCGAGAGGAACATGCGTTTCGACAAGTAAAAAACCTATTGACCTCCGATGCTGTTTTGATGCAGTATAATGAGACTTTGCCTTTAACAGTTACATGTGATGCATCACCATTCGGAGTGGGCGCCATTTTGAGCCACGTTTCACCAAACGGAAGTGAAGCCCCTGTTGCCTATTTTTCAAAAATGCTATCAAAAGCAGAACGCAATTACAGTCAAATCGATAAGGAAGCTCTTGCTATTGTATCTGCTGTTAAACGATTTCATGAATATATTTATGGGCGAGCTTTCACTATAATAACTGACCACAAACCTTTACTGGGAATAATAGCGGGAGATAAACCAACCCCTTATATATATTTTCTCCCAGAATGACTCGCTGGTCAGAATTCTTGGCTGCCTATAATTATAAGTTGCAACACCGCCCGGGGAAAGCCATTCCCCACGCTGACGCATTGAGCCCTGCACCACTTCCAGAAACCGTTGACGACCCTGCTCCGACCATCACAACACTGCAGATCGAGACACTCCAAAAACCGCTGTTGACAGCTCACAATATCGCAATTGAAACTAAACGCAATCCCATTTTAGCACGTGTCCTCAGCTGGGTAGAGCGTGAATGGCCATTGGACCAAATCCCTGACAACTACGTTCCCTTCAAAAGTCGACAGACGGAACTGTTTTCCCAGAAAGGCTGCATCATTCGGGGTGATAGACTTGTTGTCCAAGAGCGGTTACAGCGAGCGGTACTGAGAACCTTGCACGATGGCCACCCCGGCATCATGCGCATGAAAGCACTCGCACGAAGCTATGCGTGGTGGCCGGGCATAGACAAGCAGATCGAAGCCTGGGTAAAGACTTGTCACAAATGCCAGGAAGTCAGCAATGCCCCACCGAAAGCAACCCCAACAGAATGGGAAACACCCAGGGTGTGGGAATAAACTTTGACTTCAGTATTGGGTAATGATTAGTCTAAGACCTTATACATACATGTCTGCTTAAGGGTCACTGAGGTAAGCAAGGAAATTAAAAACAAACACCAGGAACAATTAAGCAGCTCAGACAATTGTAAACAATTCTGTGTACTATATCTAATTATTGTAATGCACAATGTGAATGCTTACTATGTACAAAATTCTCAATAAAAGGGAGGAGAAGAATTTGCTCTAGACTCCCATCCTGAGTACACCAGCCTCTGTGTCTCATTCTTTCCATGGGAGACCACCACAAGTGGTGACCCCGACGTGATCCACTGCAGGTGGTACGTGTCCAGACCTCCGTGTTTCCTCGCCTAGAATAGGTAAAGTACGTACTTAACTATTGCTGGACAATAGGATTATTCAGGGAACATGGGGGGAAAACTCTCTCAGCCACAGGAACGGCATGTTAGTGAGCTGCTGAAGTTAGTCAGGACAAACTTCTTTATCTTTAAACCCTCTGGGGGAGAGCAAATAGTTCTTTCAAAAGATAATGTGAGAGAGCTGCTGCAAGAGATCTGGCAGCAATGTCCCTGGTATCCAGAGAAAGGCTCTTTAAAGTTAGACACATGGAGGAGAATTGGAACTATCCTTCATGAAGAGCCACGGGCAACAGCTGAAATTTTGATATGTTGGAAGGTTGTTATGACTGCTTTAGAGACCCAGCAACAACCTCTTTTAAAAACTTTAGTAGAACCTCCTCCTTATAAAGGAATTGTATTGCACCCGCCTTCCCCAAAACTGGAGTGTGCTTTATCATTTCCACAGCCTATGCCTGTGGATGAGAAAATCCAATCAAAAATGGGAAAAGTTCAAGCCATGATGCATCAGGCTTTCAATGAGGGGAAATTAGAGTCTGATGAGATTACCCAGATGAATTTGTTTCCAGCCAATAGGCAAGTGGATGCTCAAGGCAATCTGCAGACTGAATGGGTTCCGATTCCTTTAGCAGTTCTTAGGGAAATTAAAAAAGCAGTAAAAGATTATGGTATTCAAAGTCCTTTTACAAAGGGGCTTCTGACAAGTTTGGCTACCTCACGCATGATTCCTAGTGACTGGAAAGATTTAATGAGAATGATATTGAGCTCTACTCAGTATGTGGTCTTTGACTCAGAATACCAAAGGGAGGCTGTCACTAGGGGAAGGAATTCGGGGGGGCTGTATACGCCAGACCAAATCTACGGGGCAGGATTGTTTGAATCCACTGCTGATCAAGCTGCTAATTTGCCTGATCACATATTTCCAGTGGTTATGGCAGCTGTCCTTGGGGCATTGTCCCGCATCCAGGATGTGGGAACCCCAGCACGGTCTTTTTCTCAAATTAAGCAAACAGCATCTGAGTCTTATAATGATTTTGTGGAAAGGCTACAATTGGCTATTACGAGGCAAATCTCTAATGAGGAAGCTGCAAAAGAACTTTTGCTGAAATTGGCAGTTGAAAATGCAAACGCTGACTGCAAGCATATCTTGCAGCCCTTGGTGGCTAGAGGTGAGGTTACTCTGGCTGATCTGTTAAAGGCATGTGCAGTGGTGGGTTCTCAGGCTTACAACATGGAGACTTTGGCTATGGCATTGCAAAAAGGGATGAAACCTACAGGGAATTGTTTTAATTGTGGAAAGCCTGGCCATTTTAAAGCCCAGTGCCGTGGCTCTGGGGGGGTGGGGGGGGTGTAGGCATTTTGCTTCCTCCCCTTCTGCAGGTACGCCAAGACCGAAAGTTCGGTATAAGAGACTACCAGATCCAACGTGGAAAGGACCTGTCCTGCTGATAACTTGGGGCCGAGGATACGCTGCTGTTGAAGATGAGGGGGCAGTTGTTTGGGTTCCTGCTTGCTGTGTGCATCCTTATAATCAGCCAAAGGGGCAAGGGGATGGATTTGGGGGAATGGAAAAGAAACACGTTGATCCAGGACATGGGGAAGGTAGCAAACCTTCATAATAAAGCTGATTGTTGGGTATGTATGCACATGCCAACTCACAAAACATCAGGGCTTCCAATGGTTGCAGTACCTCTGGCCGAAGGTGACTGGTATAAGGGACAATGCTATGGTTGTTCAGGGATGTGGTCTAACAGTTGGACGACAAGTAACATAAATACATTGCATCTTGGAAGCCGAATCCAAGAGGTGGCGGGTATCTGCTGGACTCACAATGAGACAGTAGAGAATATGACTTACTTGGGAACATATCCATTTTGTAACAAAACAATTATTATTGGCAATGGAAGTCGGGTTTATCCGGATGACATGAATACTAAAAATCTCACTTACTTTGTACATAATATTTCTAAATTTGATATCATATCTTTGCTCAATGAAAATGAGTGTCCAATTATCCCTGCCACATGTTGT
Organism: Hydrophis major; assembly: GCA_033807585.1. Lineage (NCBI taxonomy): Eukaryota > Metazoa > Chordata > Lepidosauria > Squamata > Elapidae > Hydrophis > Hydrophis major. The sequence goes on along the minus strand of JAUCBL010000062.1, from coordinate 167,427 downwards.
CCCATCATGATAGAAAACCAGCTGCCCAAATGTGCAAATGGGAAATACGCACCACCGCCCACTTATTTGGCTATGTTAATGGAATCTTTTGCACGATTAATCTATGCTGAACCAAATACGGTTGGCCATCTCCTGGGAGCAAATCTATGGTTGCTGTGTGGACAGATGGCCTACGATTGCATGCCAGCACGATGGAAAGGAGTCTGCACCTTTGGGAAAGTAATCCCATCTCATGTCATTTTAAAATCTTTGGGGACTGCTCATATCCACAATGCGCGTTCCGCAACGGAAGTAAACTCTGTTTTGAATCATGACTACTGGACACAGATATCAAGGGGAGTTATTCCTCCTTTAGGAGTCATGATGAACTATAGAGAATTGGACAGTTACTATGTTTAAAGACACCATTAAAACACTAAAGCTGCTTGAAGAAGAGCAAGGAAAAATCCTTGACTTTGTCCTGCAAACCAGATATGCGGTGGACACTATTTTGGCTGCGCAAGGGGGAGTTTGCACTGTGATTCATACACATTGTTGCATGTATATCTCTGATTATTCTCCAAACATTACAGCTACTATACAGCATATGGAACAAACCCTGAGTGAGAATCCATTACAATCGGAGGATGAGGGACTGGACGTGTGGTCTGCACTTTGGTCCTGGTTGCCAGATGGTTCATGGATTCATCACCTAATTGTTGGAGTGATATTGTTTTTTATACTTTCTCTTTGTGTATGCTGTTGTATCCAATGTCTCCCTGGACTTTTAGGAATGTGTCGGGTGAAGCCTACGGAAGGAGAACTGTTGTTGCAAATGGCGAAAAGTTACCGAGGCATCCGTGATCATCAAAAAACTAAAACAGGGGAGATGTGGGAATAAACTTTGACTTCAGTATTGGGTAATGATTAGTCTAAGACCTTATACATACATGTCTGCCTAAGGGTCACTGAGGTAAGCAAGGAAATTAAAAACAAACACCAGGAACAATTAAGCAGCTCAGACAATTGTAAACAATTCTGTGTACTATAATTATTGTAATGCACAATGTGAATGCTTACTATGTACGAAATTCTCAATAAAAGGGAGCACTATAATTTGCTCTAGACTCCCATCCCGAGTACACCAGCCTCTGTGTCTCATTCTTTCCATGGGAGACCACCACACCAGGGGACCATGGTCCCGTATTCATCTGGACTTTGCGGGACCTACGAATGGACACACATTTTTATTAACAGTGGATGCCAACTCGAACTGGCTCGAAATCCATGAGATGAAAAATACAACAACCGAATCAGTCATCAGGAAATTGGACAGATTATTTGCAACACACGGACTACCGGACGTTCTGGTATCTGACAACGGGCCCCAGTTTACCGCACTTTCTTTTGAACAGTATCTGGCGGACCGCGGTATTCGCCATGCGCTAACTTCACCGGTGCATCCTGCGGCCAATGGAAGGGCCGAGCGCATGGTACAATTCGTCAAAAGAACTCTACATAAAATGGACTATGGCGATATCGAAGACAAGATTAACCGGATACTCCTTTTGCAGCACATCACTCCACACAGCGTCACCAACAAAACTCCCGCTGAGTTATTGATGGGACGAAAACTCCACTCCCACCTCGACCAACTACACCCATCATACGAACCTGAAAAACCACACGGATGCAGCGGGAAATGCCGTAATTTCCAGGTAGGCGACTTGGTTTTTGCGAGAAACTTTTATGGCGACCCATTGTGGGTCGAGGCAACTGTAATCCAAGTAACCGGACCCAGATTGTACCGAGTGAAATGTTGCGATGATAGAATATGGAAGCGCCATATTGATCAGCTGCGTTCAAAGCTGCAGTCTGGGGTCTTTGATTCCGATGATTTCCAAACTGAGGGGGGAGGAGACACCGAGGAGGCTGAGCTTGAAACGGCGGAAAGCACAAGCAGAAGAAATGACCGCTCAGACACAACATGTGAAGAAGGATCGGGGACAGGGGTAAACTCGCCTCAAAGGGATACCGAGGACATTAGTGGTAACGGAAGTTTAGATACAGAACCAGAGGCACCCTGTTCACCAGATAACGTCCTACCCCAACAAGACTCCAGACAAATACCGGGAGGACAACATAAATAAATAGACAATCAAAACAACCTGCCTACCTCAAAGACTATGTTACCGCACCCCTTAAACGGAACCCGGAGGGAAGGGGTGTTGTGAATTAATAAAAGTGCTTGAATAAAGATTGTTGAAACCTTAAAGTGCAGGGTTCTGGCCCTGCACTTCTGATTGGCCGATAATAGCGATATCGGATTGGTCCGTTCAGGAGAATCTGATTGGCTATTAACGAGCCTTTCTCATTGGTTAAAAGAGCTAACGTTCCTGTGTTTTCTTTGGCTAAATACCCAAGAGCTTGCCTATATAAAAGGGGCTGTTGTGGCTGTTTTTAGAACTGTTGCACCATGTTAAATAAAGAGTTGAAGTTCACTGTTCATCGACTCGTTTCCACTTCTTGCACCACGCACAGAACATAACACTTTACATATTGTTTCATCTGGTCACCCGAGTTTCCTCCTTCTTTGAGACTCATTCCCTCCCAACTTCAAACTCATTGGATTTGCCCTCAGGTGTTGCAGCTAATCCCAGGATGTCTCCAGGGAGAATTGTCTCCTTCATTATGTTCTCATCCATACCCCTCCATTCCTCTTACTTTGCCTGCCCACGTGGCATCTTTCCTTAGTGTTAAGGAATGTAGCATCCCCTCATCAGGGCCTCTTTCTTTACTTCTGAAGGCACAATTTTTAAAAGCTCATCATATACTACTATTTTTCCAAAGAGATTATAACAACCCCCCCAAACATAATAACAATATAAAAGGCATATATATAAGATAAAAATATTAAAAGGCTTCATGGAGCATGTCAAAAGTATAAAAGCAAAGCATGTATATACAGGGAGATATATTTCATTTGATAACAGATTAACAGAATTGGAAGGGACCCTGCAAGGTCATCTAGTCCTACCCCCATTTTTGAAACCTTTAAGCATCTTATATATACCATTTAATTTTGAATTTACTAATTTCTTAAAATATGAAGAACAGTTGCAGGAATTGGGCATGGCTAGTTTAGTGAAAAGAAGGACCAGGGGAGTCAGGATAGAATCTTCCAATATTTGAGGGGCTGCCACAGAGAATAGGGGGTCAAGCTATTTTCTAAAATGCCTGAAGGAATAATGTATGGAAACTGAACAAGGAGAGATTTAACCTCTAGGAGAAACTTTCTGACAGAACAATCAACCAATGGAACAGAAGTTGCCTTTGGAAGTTGCGGGAGCTTTATCACTGGAGGCTTTCAAGAAGAGATTGGACTGCCTTTTGTCAGAAATTGTGTAGGTTCTCCCGCTTGGGCGGGGAATTGGACTAGATGACCTACAAGGTCCCTTCCAACTTTGTTAATCTGTTAAAAAAAGGGAGGAGTCAGCCAAGACTCCCAGAGGCATGAACAGGTAGTCCTTGACTTACAACGGTCCCTTTAGCGACTGTTTGAAGTCACAATGGCACTGGGGGGGAAAAGGGACTTATGACCATGTTTCACACTTACGGGCTTGGTAAGCAGCCCCGTGGTTGTGGGATCAAAATTCAAAGATGCTTGGCGCAACCGGTTCATCCTTCGTCCCCCCATGTCCCAGGTTCCCATGAGGCGGGTGCAATCTCCTGTGCGAGATGCCTGGATGCATGTACGTGAAGTCCTGGACTTTCCAACAGTTCATTGAATGACCATTTCAAAAGTCGCAACGGCACTGAAAAAAAGTGACCAGAGGACCATGATTCACACTTGTGACCTTTGTAAGCCCCATGGTCACAGGATTGAAATGTAAGATGCTGGTTTGGACTTATCACGGTCACTGCGTCCCTCAGGTGGGTGGGGGAGTGGTCACGCAATCCCCTTTGGCCGACCGGAGTCAACTTCACAACTGTTGATCCTGACTTTGATCAACCGTGGTGATTCGCTGAGGACAATGGCAGCAAAGGAAGGTTGTAAAATGGGACAAACCTCGCAGAACGAAGTTCTGTCTCGCATAACGACACGTGACATTTTCGGTTGTACGTCGAGGACTATCTGGTATAAACACTTCAGGTCAGGTCCAAGGTGGCAAGGAAGGTTGTAAAATGGGACAAAACCCACGAACGGAAGGTCTGTCTCGCTTAACAACAGACACATCTTTTTGGTCGTACGTCGAGGACTATCTAGCAAAAGTCGTAAGTCGAGGACCATCTGGCACCATCTGCTCCGAGGCGATGCTCCTCCCGGCCTTGGTCCGAGATCTCCCGAAGAGACGCTGCAACTGCTGCGCGGCTCCTGTGCTCGCTGGGCCGGACTGGCGCATGCGCGTGACGCGGCCAGCCTTCCGATTGCGCGGCGTTGCGGCAGCCGAGACAAAGGCGGCCCCCGCGGGAACGTCCGGCCGGGGGAGGGACGGGCGGGGCCAGGTAGCGCAAAACGGGGGCGCGGTGGTGGTGGGGGGAACCGGGGGTCGCGAGTCCCGACGGAGGAATTGGGGGGGGCCAAATCTACGGATAGGGCGCCCTCCGTCTGTGCTCCCAGAATCCTCCGCGCTCGGGCAGAGCTGGGGAGGGGGAATATCTTCTGGGACCCCAATCTAGAAGGACTGGGTTGTTGGTGGTGGGTGTTTCCCCTGCAAGTCCCCCCGCCCTCCAAAAGTGCGGGAAGGGGCTCTTCTAGAAGACCTCGAGGGGTCCCCGGGTGCCTTTTTGCGCCGAATCCACTAGGCGCGTCTTGCCTCGATTGTGCCTGGCTGGCGGGGTGGCCTCTCCCGGAAATCTCCCATTTTTGGCTGGGGATGTTTTTTTTCTTTTTTGCCTGGCTTTGCAGGTCCTCGCCTTTGCGTCCGAATCTAGATACTTCCCTCCCCCTCTTTTCCGGGAATCCTGCGCTCCTCTGTCCCCCCTCCCCTTTTTTGGGGGGGGTAGGGTTTCAAGCTTTTAAAGGAAAGGGTTTGTCCTAGCATTTCTTCCAAGGGTGGGGCTGGACTAGAAGACCTCCAAAGTCTCTTCCCGGCTTAGCCTTCTGAAAATGAGGTATGTTTTGGGGGGGGTGGGGGGGTTTGCATTGAGAAAAGGTGGGGCGGGTTGGTCTTTGAGCGAGGCATCAGTAGCACTGATGGATCATCAGCCAAGAAAAGGAGGGTCATATGTCGGGTTCTCCTGGAAAAATACAGATTTCTTTTTTCAGCCTGCCTTCTTTTTTCTTCTTTCCATTTAACCAACAGCTCAAAGGTCTAAGTCTCGACCGGTGGTGCGCTTTGGGTTTTTTTGCTCCGCAATCCTTTCCGTTGGTGGGTTGATCTGCGCTAGAAAGAGAGGTAGGTATCCTTTGTTCATGGAGATTTTTTTTATATCCCACGTGATTTCCAGTTTTTCCCCTCGGACTGATCCTGTAATGTAGGCTAGGTGAGGGAGTGAAGTTGAACCTGGATCTCCCTGGGCCTGTTTTGTCAACTTAAGTTGCGGGGGTAGGGGGACAGGACAAATTCCTTATGTGTCTAATCACACTTGGCCAAATGAAGGTATTGCCAGGGTGTCAAATCGGCAGCCCGTGGGCCGGATGCATCACACGCAGGCCACCCTTCTGCAAAGGGGAAAAAATGTTGTGAAACATCACATGATGGCAACGTGACGCTGCGAGTTTGACACCCATGAAGTAGTCTGTTCTAGTCTATTCTCTATTCTAGCATTCTCAAATGCTCTCAGGTTTTTTGCCATTGGTTGTAATGGATGGCCGATGGGACTTGTAGTCCCCCAGTCTTTGGGAGTGTGCCAGTGGTGGGGTGGGGTCAGATGATTAGACTCTGTATAATTAGACTTATTGAAGAGGGTTAGAAACTTGATGCGTGGTTTATGTGTCCATGGTAATATGCCTTTTCTAATGCTTCCCGAATGTTAATGAGCAAATATACAGCCATGAGGACTAGAAACTTTATCTAAACCAAGGGTTGGCAACCTTAAACACTCAAAGAGCCACAAAGGTGCTAACCGGAAGCCCCCCATTCAGTTCTGGAGCGAACTGGAAGTCACCCCACCATAGAGTCTCCTCCTAGCACAGCATCCTTTTTCCTCTACCTCTCCTAACAGAAAGCCCTATCAATTGTGGAGCTGCAACAGGGAGCTGCAGCAGAGGGATGAGAGAGCCACAGGTTACTGACCCCTGGTCTAAACAACGGGAACTGGAAAACACGGGGAGTGGGGTTGGATGACTTAAACTTTTCAAGCAGAATGCAGATGGTTAAATCTTAGCAGTGGGTGACAAGGAGCCCCTTTGAACTTTGCAGTTCTTGAAATGATGCATGTGTTATTTTTGGTGGAGAAGAGTGGTTTGCGAATTCCTCTTTTCCCTCTAGCCTGAAAAGCGGGGTGCAAGGCCTCCGGGTTGGCCTCTCTTCCACCTTGAGAGACTTCAAAACCAGTGTAGGATGGGGAAATGAAGGTCAGGAACTCAGAAGCATCTGCTGGGTCCGCCATGTCTGCAGGAGAAGCCATGGAGGCTGCGATGGATCCCCCCAATACCCAGTTGCTCCATCTGGAGCAGAGGATGGTGGCAGCCGAGCAGAAGTGGATGGGCTGCGAGAAAGCCGTGATGGAAATGGGGAGCCAGCTGGAGAGCAAACTGGCCCTGTTGGGGACCATCTTGGAGGAGAACAGTGTGTTGCAGCGCAGGTTGGAAAATCTTGAGAGCCTGTTGAAGAACCAGAACTTCTGGATCTTGCGATTTCCTCCAGGATTTAAAGGAGAAGTCCCTAAGGTAAGCTTTGTCCCACTGGAGTGGCCTGATCCTGAGAAGAGTCAGGACTCAGCAAAAATGGTTTGGGAGGAGGCTACAAGTGAAACTTGAAAAATTAGAATATTGTGCAATAGTTCATTTATTTCAGTAATGCAACTTAAAAGGTGAAACTAATATATGAGATAGACTCATTACATGCAAAGCAAGATAGTTCAAGCCGTGATGTGTCATAATTGAGATGATTATGGCTTACGGCTCATGAAAACCCCAAATCCACAATCTCAGAAAATTAGAATATTACATGCAATCAATAAAACAAGGATTGTACATAGAACAATATCGGACCTCTGAAAAGTAAAAGCATGCATATGTATCTCAGTACTTGGTTTGGGCCCCTTTTGCAGTAATTACTGCCTCAATGCGGCGTGGCATGGAAGCTATCAGCCTGTGGCACTGCTGAGGTGTTATGGAAGACCAGGATGCTACAATGGCGGCCTTCAGCTCTTCTGCATTGTTTGGTCTCATGTCTCTCGTCTTTCTCTTGGCAATGCCCCATAGATTCTCTATGGGGTTCAGGTCAGTTTGCTGGCCAATCAAGCACAGTAATCCCACGGTCATTGAACCAGGTTTTGGTGCTTTTGGCAATGTGGGCAGATGCCAAGTCCTGCTGGAAAATGAAGTCAGCATCCCCATAAAGCTCATCTGCGGAAGGAAGCATGAAGTGCTCAAAAATCTCCTGGTAGATGGCTGTGTTGACCCTGAACTTAATGAAGCACAGTGGACCAACACTAGCAGATGACATGGCTCCCCAAATCAACAGACTGGAAACTTCACACTGGACTTCAAGCATCTTGCAGCGTGCGCCTCTCTATTCTTCCTCCAGACTCTAGGTCCTTGGTTTCCAAATGAAATGCAAAAGTTGCTCTCATCAGAAAAGAGGACTTTGGACCACTGAGCAACGGACCAGTTCTGTTTTTCTTTAGCCCAAGTAAGATGCTTCTGATGTTGTTTGTTGTTCAGGAGCAGCTTGACAAGAGGAATACAACATTTGAAGCCTGTGTCCAGGATCCGTCTCTGTGTGGTGGCTCTTGATGCACTGGACTCCAGCCTCAGTCCGCTCCTTGTGAACGTCCCCAACACTTTTGAATGGCCGTTTCCTGACAATCCTCTCCAGGCTGTGGTCATCCCTGCTGCTTGTGCACCTTTTTCTTCTACACTTTTCCCTTCCACATAACTTTCTATTAATGTGCTTTGATGCAGCACTTTGGGAACATCCAACTTCTTTTGCAATTACCTTTTGAGGCTTTCCCTCCTTATGGAGGGTGTCAGTGATGGTTTTCTGCACAACTGTCAGGTCAGCAGTCTTTCCCATGATTGTGCTTCCTACTGAACCAGACTGAGAGACCATTTAAAGGCTCAGGAACCCTTTGCAGGTGTTATGACTTAATTAGCTGATTAGAGTGGGACACTTTGAGCCTAGAATATTGAACCTTTTCACAATATTCTAATTTTCTGAGATTGTGGATTTGGGGTTTTCATGAGCTGTAAGCCATAATCATCTCAATTATGACACATCATGGCTTGAACTATCTTGCATTGCATGTAATGAGTCTATCTCACATATTAGTTTCACCTTTTAAGTTGCATTACTGAAATAAATGAACTTTTGCACGATATTCTAATTTTTTGAGCTTCACCTGTACAAAAGCATGACAGGACTTGTAGATGAACCATCAACTTTAGTTCTGCCTTACTGCGAAGGAAACTCTGGAATTCAGTTAGCATTATGGTTTATCTCTCCCAAATTACAGTGAGAAGCCAGGGTATCTTTGCAGTGAATCACACTTTGCTCTTGATTTTGGACAAGACAGATTAGCTAGTTGAAAACAGGAAGATCATCCACTCTAATTTATGACTGGAAGGAAAAAATAACAGATGGAGTTATTTTAAATTTTAGGCATCTTCAGATTCTGTAACTGTAAACCACGGGTGTCAAACTCACACTGTCATGTTGATGTCATGTGACATCATGACGTTTTTTGCCTTTGTGAAGCTGGGTGTGGCCTGCATGTGATGCATCTGGCCCGTGGGCTGCCAGTTTAACACCCCTGTAAACCATATTCCATCAAAGAACAAACTGCTTGTTTAAAGGCTGGTAATTTTAATTTTTTATAAGCTGCCCAAAGTCAGTAAGATTCAGTGGTTGGCCACACAAATTCTCTAAATATATCAATAAACCATACTTTGCCAGCTAGGTTGCTGAATTTTTAGAACTGAAAAGAAGATTAGGATTTCGGTCGTGATCTAATATGAAAATGCAGAAGGGAAATGGGTTGACTTGGTGGAAGATGTACAGTGATTTATTTCGCTGTCTTGTTTTTTCTAGGTGCCCTTGAACTTCAGTGATGCTTCGGTCCATTTCAATGAGCAGGAATGGAGGAACCTAGAAGAGTGGCAGAGACAGCTTTATAGAACTGTCATGAGGAGCAACTACGACATGTTGGTCTCGTTGGGTGAGGACTTTGATCGCATTGACTGAGTTATCCTCTGTGTGGGTTGCTCAAATGGCCTGCTTTCCTAACAACCTGTCTCCTATGGTACAGATCATTCCATTTCCAAGCCTGATATCCTATCCCAGATGGACCAAGGGGAGGAAATCCGCATAGAGGAGTCAGAAGTGTTGGAGAATAGGGAGATACCTAAAGATCCCAGCTGCACAGGTACGTTAATGGCACTGACAGATGAAGCTTTCTTATTTCTAAATGGCCTTTCCAGTTTACTGCTGGATTTGTTGTCGGTGGGAAGAGAAAGAGCAATCCAAGCCACTTCTGGACTACAGTTTCCTTTTATCCACTGCTTCCTTATATCAGGGCTTCAATTTGTATTTTACTTTATTATTAACTATTTACTTTCCAATTGCCACAAACTGGACTTAGATATGTTGATGCACATGCATTGAAAGACAGAAGATGTAACAAAAATAAATGTCTCTTGTTCAGAATACCGTGCTTCTGATGGAATGGACAATCACAGAACCTGATGCAAAAATAACATTTTTAAGATCTGTTTTATCCTTGGTGCTGTCCAAGCTTGTTTCTTGCAGTCGTTTCATGACCCGACTAGAGAACGTCATCAGTTCTAGAAGGAAGGAGGGTATGGGAGGATGATTGTGGGATGCTTGGTGCTCTCTGAGCGTTTTTTCTTGCAGATGTTTCATGACCCAACTAGGGTACATCATCAGTGCTAGAAGGGAGTGGGGTTCGCTGTTTTTTAAAAAACAAATTTTATTCAATTTTTCACATAAAAACAAAAAGCTCTTTTTAGTGGACAACATATTTCCGGGTCATCACTTTTACATACAAATATGACAATAGTTATACATTCATATATGCATACTTAATTCTATTTATTACCTTTTCCATTTCAAACTTTCAGGAGAGAAACAAGCAAATTAATCCTAGTCTCTTACATTAATCTCAATCAAAACATCTTTTCATTTCATTTCAATAATTTCAAATGTAATCTTTTAATATTTATTTTAAAAATAAAAATATGTTTGCCAAATAAAAAATTACCAATATCTCTCCTTCCTATTAATAGTCTGTATTAGCTTTTTAAATAGTTCTTTAATCTTTCATATTTTCTTTCCATCACACATTCTTTCTATAGATTCTAAATTAATACAAGTTTTAACACAAAAGAAAAAGAAACAAGTATAGGTTTCCCCCCTTTTACTGCTTTGAGTGTGACACCTCAGTGGTTAAAATATACCTTTATTCCCTCATCTTAATTCCCAATAAACCATTATTTTTAAGTGGTTACAATAATAATCATTACAGCTTTTTGTTTGGATTCCCCCCTTTAATTTTATTTCTAATTTCAAAAGAAGTAAAAGGGAAAAAAATGACTATTCAATTTCTGGTCACTGATATTGACCTCATTTTTAAACATCTTCACATCCATTTCAATTATTACAATTTCTTCAATAAACCTTAACTTTTCCTTTGAGAATAAAAATAAAGATATATATTCGTCTAATAAGAGTTATCAATATCTATCCCTCCTTTAATAATCTATATTACACAATTTTCTAAGTATTTTTTTGAATTGCAAATATATTCTTGTTACCCCTTCTCACCCTACAGAATCCCCTTTTTAATTCATCAACCATTATCTCTAAAAAAACAATTTCTTTTAATCATTTTACTATTTCCGTAGTTCTTTATTTCATGCACCTGTTTCTTACTGCCTCTCCTCCCACTCTTTTTCCCATGTCTTTTCTCATTCTGGTTTATATCCCTCTCTTTCTTCCTTTCCCCTTTTCTGCTGGATCTTTCTACCTCCTAATTTCACAGGTATTCCCCTTTTGGATTACCTTCTTAAATCTCAACCTTTTAGCCTTCCTTCTTTCCCCTTGTCTTTGTAGTGTTCTTTGTGTTAATTGTCTGTTTAAGATGACTTCTCCTTGAATCGACTCCTCCTCCTCTAAAGTTGTTCTTTTTTTTTTTTTGATAAAAGTTTTATTGATTTTAACGACAAACAAAAAACATATAAGACATAAAACATAACATTATATATATATATATAAATATATCATTCTTCATAAATTTACAGTGTTATCGGTTGGTTTACCACTCCCTTTTGTGCATCCATTTCATAGTTGTTAGGGATAACATTGTTTTACCCTAACTGGTTTAGGTAAATAATAATATGTAATCATAGTATGTATGTTAAAGTGTCTGCAACTTTAACTGTGGGATAGTAATTAAGGGAGTGGTTGTGAAAGCACTTTAAAAGAAGCAAGGCTGCAGCTTGCTCTCTCTCTGGCTTTGATGATCCCTGATTACTGCAAGGACTCAAGACTGCATTGCTCGAACGGGAGAGAAAACAAAGGACTGACTTGTAAGTGAATTGACGTAGGATATTCTACATGGACTTTGCTAACTGAATATCCCTGAATGGACTGACTAAATGATACATGACTATTGGACTGTTATTTTGACTATGCTTTGAACTCATAATGGAATAAACTATATTTTTGATAGCACAAGCGTATCTGTTATTTTTACTGTATGTTAATAAACATACAAGCTTAGCTCACTCATTTATCTGTGTGCCTATCTGACTAACGCTGCACATTCTGTTTAGCTTGCCTCCCTAACCCTGGTTGGGGAAACCAGGCTTAACACTGGTTATGGGCCCAGAGGCTGCAAAGTCAGTTTAACTAGGATAAAACAGATTTATGTAAAAGTGAGAGTTTGTGTTGTTATACATTACAGTAAACAGACAGCTGTGTTTTATTAATTATAGTTTTATATCCATATAAGAAAACATGGCACAAGTCAATCTACAAAGTTTGTCCCTTATATCCAAGCTGGATGGAACAAACTATGTATCATGGTCTATGAAATGTAGTCTGCTTCTACGAAGAGAAGGTTTGTGGAACATAATTGAAAATCCACCAAACGTAGAAGAATGGGATACAGAGGATGATGAAGATAAACTAAAGATAGAAGAATTTATGCATAAAAATGAACACGCTATTTGCATTATTGCTTTAACCTTAACTGATCAGCAACTTGTTTATATCCACGGAGAGAAAACAGCTGTTGGGTGTTGGCAGAAGCTGAAGAGGATTTATGTTCGAGATAATGTTGGTGCTCACATAAATCTAACACGGAAGCTTTTCAGTACACATCTCCATAAGAATGGTGATATGCTGAGTCATTTGAAAACTATGCAAAGCATTTTTCAAGAACTGCACGAGAAAGAGCTTATTTTCTCTGAACTACACCAAGTCTACATAATTCTATCTTCCCTTGATGAAAGTTATGACAACTACGTAACTTCCCTTGAAATATTGCCAAAGGAAAGTCTAACTTTAACTGATATAACTGGCAGATTGATTGAAGAGGCCAGAAGAAGGCTTGAAAAAGACGAGTTAAGGAGGCAGCAACCTCAAAAAGAAGATAATGAATCTCCTACTGCATACGCAATTAAAAAGTGTTTTAATTGTGGAGGAAGAGGACATTTGGCAAGATTTTGTAAAAAGGCAAAACGCCAGAATGCTGGCCAGAATACTAAAAGTCATCAAAAGATAAATAAAAATTTAGAGTTAGCCATGTATACTAACGGAGCTGTAAAAAATAATTTATGGGTGGTTGACAGTGGAGCATCCCAGTGTATAACAAATGATAACAAAAATTTTATTAAAATGTCCAAGAGTACACAGCAGATATCGTTAGCCAATGGCTGGAAACTGAAAGCTAAAGGTCAAGGTATAGCATATTGTTCTTTTATAAAAGAGAATGTAAAAATGTTATATGTACCACAACTTAAGTTTAATTTAATTTCAGTTAGAATTTTGGTTAAACTAGGATATGTAGTTACATTTAAAGGAGATAACTGCATAATTGAAAAAGAAGATAAGAAAATTACTGCATCTTTAAGAGGTGAATTATATGTGTTAAATGATGATGGTTTAAAGGTGGCTAACACAGTTTATGAAAATAAGAAACCTCATGATGAATGTATTCACTTGTTACATCGAAGGCTAGGGCATTTAAATTTTAAAATGCTTAAGAAAACTGTTGAATTATCTAAGGGAATAAGTTTAAAACCTTGTAATAAGTATTTGCAATGTAATGCCTGTAATCAAAGTAAGAGCAGGGTTATACCGGCTAATAGAGTTGATGGATTTACTAACAAAGAGCCTTTAGAGGTAGTATTTGCTGATTTAATAGGTCCGAAAAAACCAAGTGTAGGAGGAGCTCGTTACATACTAAGCATAATGGACCATTATTCTAGATATAGGTTTTGCTATTTAATGAAGAGCAAAACTGAAACATATCAAAATCTCTTTAATTGGATTAAATTTGCAGAAAGGAAAACTAAAAAGAAATTAGTAACTCTTATAACAGATAATGGTACAGAATTTACAAATAATAAATTCCAGAACAGACTAAGAATGTTAGGTATTCAACATAAAATGTCTGCACCATATAGGCCACAACATAATGCCTTTATAGAGAGAAGAGGCCAAACATTACAATCAATGGCACGAACTATGATGTCTGATTCAGGATTACCTGACAATCTGTGGGGAGAAGCAATAATGTGTGGTAATCATATATTAAATAATGTTGTTAATTCAACAACAGGTGAATTACCATTCACATTGTGGCATGGTACAAAACCTGATTTAAGTTACATGCACACATTTGGAGCACCAGCATGGGTGCATATCCCTACACAACTTAGACACAAAGGACAGCATAGAGCTAAAAGATTATATTTTTTAGGATATACATCTAATCATAGATCTTATAGATTCTGGGAATCAGGTACATCTAGAGTTTACACCAGTGCTAGTGCTAAATTCCTAGAACATGTAGGATGGAATAGATTAGAGCAAGATTTAAATAATGAAGTAATTATTGAACCCTACAAAAGGCAGAAAGATCAGACTAGTTATAAGAAGAGTCCAATTAAAGAAGAAGTCCATGAAGAGCAAATAGGACCAGAACAAGAGGAAACAGTTGATCAGGAAGAGTTAGATAATCAAGAAGAGTTAGTTAATGAAAGTCCACCTGTAAGTCCTGTAATACCTAGACGTACTACACGTGTAACTAGACCACCTGATAGGTATCAAGCAAGTATAGTTTGCCAAGTAACTAAAGTTCCAAGTAGTGTAGATGAACTTATGATGTATCCTGTAAGAATCAGGAGAACTGGCAAAAGGCAATGGAAAAAGAACTAAATTCATTAAAGGTAATGAAAGTTTATGAAGATGCTAAATTACCTCCAGGAGAAAAATCCATTGGGTGCAAATGGATATTTAAAGTAAAAACTGGAAATGATGGGACTGTTACCCATAAGGCTAGGTTAGTAGCTCAAGGATTTAATCAAACTGCATCTGATTACGATGAAGTTTTTGCACCAAGTCTTAAAGCAACATCTTTAAGAGCAGCATTAGTGTGGGCAGCTAAGAAAAACTATGTCATTAACCATTTAGATGTAGAAACTGCTTATTTGCATGCACCATTGCAGCACACTATATATTTGAAAAAACCAGTAGGTATAAAAACAATAAAGTAAATAGTAATGATTGTTGGAAACTCAAAAAGAGTCTTTACGGGTTGAAACAATCTGGGTTTGAGTGGAACCAATATATTGTGAAAGAGTTAAACAATATAGGTTTTAAATCTGGTTTAGCAGATCCATGTGTGTTTAAAAGAGAAAATAATGGAACGGTGTCATTATTGTTATTATTTACAGATGATATTGCTTTGATAACTAAGACTAATAATGAAGCTAATGAGATTATATCATTATTAGCCAAAAAGATAAAATTAAAGCATTTAGGTGAAATTAAAAAGTATCTAGGATTGACAATTAACAAAACAAAAAATGGTTTTAAGATATCTCAAGAAGATAAAATTTGCCAATTAATTAAAACGTTTAAAATGGAACTTTGTAAACCAGCAAAGACTCCAATGATTCAGGAAGTTTGCAAAACTGATGATCAAAGTCCCAAATTTGATAAGTCCATATATCAATCTTTGATTGGTAGCTTATCATATATAAGCAATTGGTCAAGGCCAGATATAGCTTATAGTGTAAATCAGCTGGCACGTTTTAATTCTGATCCACATCAATGTCATTGGCAATCATTAAAGAGAATTTTAAGATATCTTAAAGGAACAATGAACCATGCATTGTATGTAGAACCAAAGGGTGATTTGAGTCTTAGTGCCTATGCAGATGCAAGTTTTTCAACTGATATAAACACTAGAAAATCAACATCTGGGATGGCTATATTATTTGGTAAGACACTAATAGGATGGAGGTCAATCAGACAACAGCATATCAGCTTGTCTACGATGGAAGCGGAATTTTCATGTCTGTCATTACTATGCACTGACTTGATTTTGTACAAACAGTTATTATTAGACATGGGTATAACTGTTAAAGATTCCATTATTGTGTACGAGGATAACCAAGCAGCTATACAGTTAGCTACTAGTATTGCTGTAAAAACTAGATCAAAGCATACTGATTTAAGATACTTAAATGTTCGAGAATCTGTAAAGAATGGGCTAATTAAATTGGAATATTGCATGACGGAAGAAAACATTGCAGACCAATTTGCAAAAGCTCAAGGAGTAATCAAATTTAAAGAGAGTTGTAACAAATATGATTTAAAGATGTAAATAGTTATATTTATTATTTTTCCTAAAAGGGGAGAATGTTAGGGATAACATTGTTTTACCCTAACTGGTTTAGGTAAATAATAATATGTAATCATATTTTGTATGTTAAAGTGTCTGCAACTTTAACTGTGGGATAGTAATTAAGGGAGTGGTTGTGAAAGCACTTTAAAAGAAGCAAGGCTGCAGCTTGCTCTCTCTCTGGCTTTGATGATCCCTGATTACTGCAAGGACTCAAGACTGCATTGCTCGAACGGGAGAGAAAACAAAGGACTGACTTGTAAGTGAATTGACATAGGATATTCTACATGGACTTTGCTAACTGAATATCCCTGAATGGACTGACTAAATGATACATGACTATTGGACTGTTATTTTGACTATGCTTTGAACTCATAATGGAATAAACTATATTTTTGATAGCACAAGCGTATCTGTTATTTTTACTGTATGTTAATAAACATACAAGCTTAGCTCACTCATTTATCTGTGTGCCTATCTGACTAACGCTGCACATTCTGTTTAGCTTGTCTCCCTAACCCTGGTTGGGGAAACCAGGCTTAACAATAGTCATCAAAATAATTATATTACATAATAACTCATATTATCAATCATCACTAAAATATCCTAATATCATTATTGAACAATCATTTGACTATAATTTTACTAATTCATATTTAAGCGAGATAACTATAATTAAGTTAAATTATTTTATAACAGATCATAGAATCATACCAAATCTATCTTAATAAAATATTCTAAAAAATCATCAAAACCAAGAAAAATTATATATTCCTTATTTCCTAAATTTCTAAATATTCTATTATCATATTGTATTTTCTAACCATTGATAAAAAAGATCCCAAACTTCATAAAATTGTTTATCTTCTTGTTCTCTAATTTCAAATGTCAATCTACTCATTTCAGCACATTCCAATATTTTCTTAATAATTTCTTCCTCTAATGGTATTTTCTCACTCTTCCAATGTTTAGCAAATACAATCCTAGCCGCTGTTAATACATTTACAATCAAATACTTAAAATTTTTATAATATATATCAGGTACGATTCCCAATAAAAAAATCTCTGGTTTCAAATCTATGTGTTTTTTTGTCATTTTTTCCAGCCATATGCGAATTCTAGTCCAGTATTTCCTGGCCTCCTCACAAGTCCACCACATATGGTAATATGAGCCAGGTATCTGATGACATTTCCAGCACTTTTCAGATTTATTCTTGAACATTCTTGCTATTCTTGTCGGGGGAAAGTGCCACCTGTAAAACATCTTATACAAATTTTCTTTATATGCTGTTGACATTGTCATTTTATAATTTTGTGACCACAGTTTTTGCCATTTCTCTAAATCAATCCCATATCCAAAATTCTTCCCCCAAGCAATCATTGTTTCTTTAACTTGTTCTTCCTCTAATTTAATTTCCAGCAAATAACTGTATAATTTTTTAATCACTTTTTCATCCGTACCTGTCAAAATCCTATCTAAATCAGTCAATTTATCATAAAATCCTTCTATTTTAGAATCTTTAAGATACCTTGCATGTATTTGCGCATATGAAAACCAATTCATCTTTATACCTTGTTCTTCTAAATTTTGCATCGTTTTAAGTTCACCCTTTTCATCCAATATTTCCTCATATCTGTTTGTTCCTTCTTATAAGTTATAGGATACGAAAAAGCTTCAATAGTTGATAACCAAACTGGAATTTTCAAATAACATTGTTTCTTATTTTTTCTCCCAATTCAACCATTACGATTCCCATATATAATGCCTTCTAAAATAACCCTGTGATTTAGTTCCCTTATACCATAAAAAAGCATGCCAACCCAATAATAAATCATGACCTTCTAATGCCAACAATCTAGTCTTTCTTAACGTTATCCATTCTTTAACCCACGTTAAGTTTGCAGCTTGATAATACAACTCCCAATTAGGAAGGCCAAATCCTCCTCTAATTCTAGCATCCTGTAAAAGTTTTAATTTTATTCTCGCTTTCTTGCCTTGCCATATATACTTCAACACAATTTTATTTAATTCTTCAAAGTAATCCTTACTTAACCTGATTGGTATTGTTTGGAACAAATATAAAATTCTGGGTAAAATATTCATCTTAATTGTTGAAATTCTACCTATCAATGACAATTGTAGGTTTTCCCATTTTTTCAGGTCGGATGCTATCAGCTGTTTAAGTTTAATATAGTTATTCTCTTTCAGTGTAGTACACCTTGACGTCAAATATATCCCCAAATATTTCACTTTATTCGTAACTTGAATTTTCAATAAATCTGCCAGCTCTTCTCTTTGCCTTAACAACATGTTCTTTGTCAAAATCTTTGTTTTGTCTTTATTTATTTTTAAACCAGCCATCTCACCATACGTCTCTATCTTTTCCAATAGTTTTAAAGCTGTCTCTAAAGGGTCTTCCAAAATAAAGACCAAGTCATCCGCAAAGGCTTTCAATTTGA
The DNA here is from genome assembly GCA_033807585.1 of Hydrophis major. NCBI lineage: Eukaryota > Metazoa > Chordata > Lepidosauria > Squamata > Elapidae > Hydrophis > Hydrophis major. The sequence goes on along the minus strand of JAUCBL010000062.1, from coordinate 148,944 downwards.
ATTCCTCCTTTTTGACTTTCATTCCTTTTATGTTTATATCCTCTCCAATATTTCTATTTAAGACTTCCAAGGTCAATACAAATAACAAAGGAGATAATGGGCATCCTTGTCTTGTACCTTTTTTAATATTGATAGAGTCTGTGAATTCTCCATCTATCATTACTTTTGCCGTTTGCTTATAATATACGGCTTCTATTGCTTGGATAAATTTTCTAGCAAAGCCCATCTGTTCCAATAATAACAACATAAATCTCCAGTTCACATTATCAAATGCCTTTTGGGCATCTAAGAATATCAAAGCCATTTGTTTTTCCGGGTGCGCCTCATAATATTCCAATGTGTCCAGGATTACCCTCATATTGTCTTTAATCTGTCTCTGGTAAAAAATCCATTCTGATCAGAGTGAATAAAGTTATTTAGGTATTTTTTAAGCCTTTCTGCCAAGATTGAAGCAAAGATTTTATCGTCTGCATTCAATAAAGAAATAGGTCTGTAGTTCTTAATTTGTAATGGGTCAACCCCTTCTTTTGGAATAAGTGTAATATAAGCTTCTGACCATGTTTTAGGTATTTTCTTATTTATCATAACTTCATTCATGACTTCTAACAGTGGAATGCTCAACGATTCTTGTAATGTTTTATAAAATTCTTCCGGGAAACCATCTGGTCCTGGTGCTTTTCCATTGTTCTGTCTGTTGAGTGCTTCGGTTAATTCCATCATTGTTAAAGCACTTTCTAACATTTTCCGAGTTTCATCAGGTATCTTAGGTAGGTTAGCATTTTGTAAATACTGTTTAATTTTTTCCCTCATCAAGATCCTCCTGTTTATATAATTGTCCATAAAAATCTCGAATGATTGCCTTTTTCTCCTTATTACCATGACACATTTGACCATGATCATCTATTAACTGTGATATTTTCCTTGATTCTTTCTCTTTTCTCAGCTTATATGCTAACCATCTACCTGGCCTATTTGCATCTTCAAAATAGTTCTGTTTAGCACTTCTAATTTTTTGTGCCAGTTCTTCTTGCTCTGATTGATCCATTTTATGTTTAATTATGTCCATTTTAAGTTTGATATCTTTTTTCTGTGGCATCTTCTGTAATTCTTTTTCCAGTTTTTTATGGTCATCTTCTGGAGCTTTAATCATTTGCCTCTTCCTAATGTTCTTTTTCTTTATATAGTCAATTATTAATCCTCTTGCATATGCCTTCATTGTATCCCAAACATTCTGTATTGAAATATCTTCTTTTTTGTTTTCATTAAAGAAGGCCAATTCTTTTTCCATCCATTGTGTAAAATCTTTTTCCTTTAGAATAGTATTGCTTAATGTCCATCTAGATCTTCTTTTTTGTCCTTTCCATTTAATTGTCATTGGATTATGATCTGCCCATGTGCTTGTTTCAATATTTATTTCTTGAATATTAGATAATAATTCTGTTGATGTCCAAATCATATTTATTCTGGACCACGATAAATGCCTGTTTGAATAAAAAGTATATTGTTGAGTTTTAGCATTTCTTTCTCTCCATATATCTTTTAAATTTAATTCATCTGTCATTTTGAAAAAGGATTTAGGGAGAGTTTTCCTATTTTGTCATGTTGTTTTTACTGTATAGTCCAGTTTATTGTCTACAATTCCATTGAAGTCCCCCATCATAAGTATATTAACATAGTCCAGTTCAATTATTTTCATATGTAATTTTTTATAAAATTCTTCTTGCTTTTCATTTGGGGCATAAATTGCAACCAAGAGTGTTTTTATATTATTATCCACTATTTCAACTATTAATACTCTTCCGTCTTCATCAGTATAAATCAGTTTGGCTGGAGTGGTTTCTTTAACGTACAAAACCACTCCTCTTTTGTTACAATGGGTCAGAGAAGTAAATATTATCCCTAACTTTGGTCGTATCAATAATTGTTCATGTTGTTTTTTAATGTGTACTTCTTGTAAGCAAATTATATCAAATTTTAGCTTCTCTAATTTATAAAAAGTTTTCCTTCTTTTGATAGCTGAGTTCAGTCCATTTATATTCATGGAAATCAGTTTTTTCTCCCCCATAGTTATGCTTAATATTTAGGTTTAACAGCTCTCGTGGACCTTATTTCACATTGTTCTTTGATCTCCATTTGTCCACCTATTGCGCCTTCTTCTTTTTCCATCTCCATTTGGTCCTCTTCAAATTCAATTAAAATCTTTTCTTTTTCCGTCTCCATTTCTCTTCTTTCGAAAAATTCCTTGTAAAACATTTCTGCTTTCGCAATTGAATCAATTCTGTATCTCTGTTCTTGCCATGCAAACATTAATCCTTCTGGAATCAGCCATCTGTAGTTCACCTCTTTTTTCAATAGCATTTTAGTCAAAAATCGATACTCTCTTCTAATCTCTCTCACTTTTCTAGGTACTTGTTTTAAGACCAGAATCTCTTTGCCTTTATATTTCAACCCCTTCTCTCTTACCACTTGTAATATTTGGTTTTTAATAGTTTTTTTGGTGAATCTAACATGGACCTCTCTTGGTAATTGATTCCTCATCGCATATCTTGTGAAGACTCGATATATCTCATCTACTCCATCCATCTTTTCCTCTGTTATTTCCAAGACTCCAGCCAAAATTTCAATCATTACTGCCGCCAAGTTTTGTCCTTTTTCTTCCTCAATATTTTGGAATCTAAGATAAAATTCTGACCTGTCCATCTCCCACTTCAACATCCCACTTTTTTCTTGTTCGACCATTGTTAATCTGTTATCAATATTCCCAATTGTATCATCTCTTTGCTTATCTTTCTCTTCTATTTTTTGGATTCTCTCATCATGTTTCACCATCATTTGTTGAAAATTTTCAAATTTCTCATCCATCTTTCCAATTCTTTGGTCAATACTCTCCATTCTTTGTTCCATACTCATTTTAAGATCTTGTATTCCTTCCATAACCATCGTTAAATCCACTTGCGCTTTGTCTTGCTTCGCCATTGTTGAGAGTCGTCCTCCAGATGACGGGGAAACAGGAGCAGAAGTTGAGATGCCCGAAGGTAATATTTTCTTTCTCATTTCGATAACTCAGGGTCTTCCGGATCTTTTAATTCAATTAGTGAGGTGGCCAATTATAATCCAATTTTAAAAAAAGGAAAACACCACAAAAAACAAAGACAAAACCAGTAATAAGTAAAAAGCCCAAAAAGAAAAAGATTCTTCAGGTTCTTCAATACCTTAATCCAATTGTAGAATACGCAAATATAATTCAAAAGTAAAAATTAAAAGATGAAGAAAAAAAAAGAAGCAAAATAAAGCCCAATAATATCAAAAAATAATAAGCAAAGAAAAAGGAAAAAAAGAAAAAGAGAGTTCTTCAAATTCTTCCCACCTTAATCCAATTGAAAAACCTCAGAAAATGAAAAAAAGCCATAAAAATAAATCAAAAATAGAAATCAAAAAGGCAGACATCCCTATAAAAAAGAGAAAAGAAGCAAAAAAAGAGTATTCTGAGGCTTCCCCTTTAAAAAAAAATAACTAAAAATAAAAGATAATAAAAGATAAAAAATAAATATATCAATATTACAAAATAGTGTGGGGTTGGAGGGGAGGGATGAAACAATTAATAAGGAGTTTAAAAAAAAAAAAAAGACACACACTGCCTTTTATTTATCCAAGGCTCTTATTTGACTTCTCTACCAGTTTCAAAGCCAAACTTCAAATATTCATTTAATAATAGAAGTTCCAAAGAGCACCTGTATAAACATCCTCCAGTACTCTTCCCTCTATCTTATCATTTCCAGTAGCCTTGAGAAAAGTTTTTCAAACAAAAGTTTTTCAACTTCAAACAGAATATTTCCAAGCCTCTAGTTGCCAGTGTTACAAAGTTTCTTCAATCCACTCCCCCTTCTTCCCCCCAGAGAAAAGCCTAAAAAGAGAAAAAAAATATGTATGTATATTTATGTATATTAAAAAAAGATATTAAAGGGGGACTCTATTTTAAAAAATACAAACAGTCAGAAAAGCAAAGAGAAAACAAGTAAATATAAAAATATAAAAGAAAAAAGCCAGTCTGGTTAACTATATCGCAATAGAAATTCAGTAAAGAAAAAAAAAGTAAAAATAAAAAGCCAAGCCTCACTTTGACGTTACTAAAAAAGATCGCTGCTAAGTCAAATTCTGTCAATAATTTTACAGATTTATTCTAATATTAGAGTGTTCTTGAGTCCCAAGCAAAAAAAAAAGATCCTCACCAGCCGATACACTTCTTTCTATCCCGTTCTTCCGGAGCTGTCCCAGCTTCAGCAGCCTAATGGCTGCCTCTCCGCCGTTGGCAAAGGGGCTTCTTCTGGATCAACCAGGGACTTGCGATGTCCCTGGAATCTACAGAACGCGCCCCTTACTGTCACCGTCACTACTTCGCCAGGGGCGAAGATATCAGCTGTGATCTCGGAGCCCCGAGATCGCAGCTGTATCGCAACGACGAAGCTCCGCCTTCTCCCAGCTTTCACTTTCTAAGATTCTTACTTTGTTTCAATATTTCTTTAACATTAGATCAACAGAAGTTCATACAGAAACAGGATGCTTTCCCTTTTGTTTGAATTCAAGTTTTTGTCAGAAGATTGCACTCTCCGTTATACAAAGTCCTCACCTTTTTCCCCTATTTTTTTATTTTTATTTAGGGTTTTTCGAACCTCAATATTCCAACACAGTCCAGTCTTCAATTTGTAAATTTTATTGTTATTATTTTTGACAATCTTAAGTCCAGCTTTATTTTATGCCTGTTTACTGCTGATTTTAGTCCAATTTAATTAAGTCTTTAGTTCCGGCTTCTTCCTTTCCCGGTTCGAAGCCCCGCTTAGCTGTCAAAATTATTTTCTTATTTTTTTTGCTGTCCCTTTGTATTTCCGCCACTCACTTTTCTTTTCTTAAAAGTTCAATGTTACCTTAATCCCAGGGTACTTTTTGTTTAGTTGTTTCGTCCAATTGTCCCGGTTCAGATGTTATCCACCTCTTTCTTCCCTCCTGCACAAATCTTAGTCCAGCTGAGTCCTCCTCTTCGGGGTGGCCATTTTAGACCACCGCATCGTCTTCGGGGGGAAAAAGACCAAGCCCAGGAGGGGAGATGCGGCTCCCCTCAACCTGGCTTGCAGCTTCACCTTACTCCACCACCCCTCCAAGGCAGCTTCAGCCCCTAGTTGCAATGATTGGGGCTCTCTGACAAAAGAGCACGGACCATAGCCGCGGACAGTCGCGATCTACGGTCTGTCAGCGAGGAGGGCTCAAACCAGAAGTTCGGGAGTGGGGTTTGCTTTGTTTATGTACAGTAACATTCCTTGCAATGTCAGAAACGGGAGGGGTTTTGCCCTTTGTACTTCTTCAAATCGGAAAAAACCATATCCCTATTAACAGTGATAGAGGAAGCTTCCCTATACAGGTAGTCCTCTCTTAACAACCAGTCACTTAGCAATTGAAGTTATGATGGATCTCTTCAGAGTTACTTCCAGTTTGGTTCTGGAGTTCCAATGGCTATGCCTTCCCTGTGTCACACATGATCATATTTTGGGCACTTGGCAACTAGCTCACATTTATGGTGATCTTTGGGTTTTGCTGGTTTCCAGCATTTACTCATGGAAAGTGCCCATTGAGTAAAATGTATTTGTTTCATGACTGAGGCATTTGCAATGTGACTATGGTATTTACTTAAGATCTGCCTCAAAAAAAAAAAAAGATTGTAAAATCAGGAGGGGTCACATCATGACCTGCTTAACAACACCACAATTTATGACCATAATTCCAGGCTCAATTATGATCGTAAATCAAGGACTACTTGTGTAAACAGATCAAACCCTTCCAACACCAGTGATTTCACTGAGTCAGATAAACATCTGCAAGAAAACAACCAAGGACTCACAATTCTTGGATATAGATATTCTCTTCTATTTGTTAATCTTAGATTTGCCGTTTTCCTTCTCTGCGTGCAGCTTCCCCAGTTGATGTGGCAGAGGTTTCTTCTGGAGATGGAAAGCCTGAGGAAGAAACTAACCTGTTTGTTGATGTAGCAGATGCTAATTCTGGGGATGGAGAAGCTGAGGAAAAAACAAACTTGTTTGTTGATGTAGCAGATGCTTCTTCTGGAGATGGAGAAGCGGAGGAAGAAAGTAATCTGTTCGTCGATCAAGAGAATTGCTATGAAATGAGCTTCATTGATAGTTCTGGCCTTGGTGAGTTTTTGTTCCGTAATATTTGCCCGCTGAGCCTCAGCCATCAATCCACATCCTTTTGCGGTGTGTTGCAACAAATCGTATACAAATCCATTTACAATGTGGCAAGTTTACCGGATCCTGTCCCCAAAGCTGGTCATTTGTATTGATGTGTTGACCTGCCAGATGGCCAAGATCAAAATATGAAATTTGCCATCGGATATGACAATAGCCACTGATTTATTTATTTCTAAAAGATTGGAAAACTGAATGGAGGATCCAATAACTGATGGCTGCCCACTGATGCCATATTTTCAGTAACAGCTATTAGGCAACAATAATGGAAGAAGGCTGTCATTCTTTTATCTGCTTGCTTGCAAGCTTCCTAGAGATACTTGCTGTTTTGCAAAATGCCATATTTTTCAATGTATAAGACACTTTCTTCCCCCAAAAAGTGGGTGGAAATGCCTGTGCGTCTTACACAGTGAATGTTGCCGAAACCCCGCCCACCCACCAGCCCCCACCGTTCGGCCTCTGCCTCCCAGCAATTTGCCTCCTTACAGCAAACCGCCTGGTCAGCTTCAGCACAGCCTGATTTGGCACAAGCAGCTGATTGTCGGTTGAATCTGCCCCAGATGATCTGCTGTTTCAGGCTGTAGGGATCACCACTCCCTATTCCAGCCTCCGCGCACCCCATTTTCGGCCTCCACATCCCATTTTCAGTCCATTCCAGGTGACACGGATCAGAGTGGGCTGAAAACGGGACACACTGAGGCCAAAAACGGGATGCAGAGCCTGAAAATGGGGTACGTGGAGGCGGCAATAGGCAATGGTGATCCCTGCAGCCTGAAACAGCTTATTGTTGGGAGGCCGATCCAACCGACAATCAGCTGCTTGTGCTAATCAGGCTGTGCTAAAGCTGACCAGGCTGTTTCCTGTTTGCTGCAAGCAGGCAAATAGCTGGGAGGAAGAGGCAGATCTCTTTTTCTTGTTTTCCTCCCCAAAAGCTAGGTGTGTCTGATACTTCAGAGCTTCTGATAGTCCGAAAAATACGGTAGTTGTTACCTGGATCCAGTCTTTGTGTTGTTACGTTGTTAAACCTGCTTTGCTTCTTGATCAGATGGAAGAATGTGGTAACATTTTTTTTCTTGCTTGGCCAGGCAAACATATTTTTATCAAGCAATGATTTATCATGCTTTAAAAATATTTGGTCTTTACCAATTTGTCCACCACGTAGTCCTGCTTTTAGGTCAGAACCTTCCTAGAGGAATGACTTTATACAGATCTATTTCTTCCTTAAGCATTTAGGCCAAACTGCAGTGGAGGCAGCTCTTTTGGATCTTGATGTAGGAAATCTAATTTGATCCCAGAATATCATCGTAATACATTTTATGCACATTGGTACTAGGTAAACTGTACGTTATATCAAATAAAAAGGTATTGTTTAATTCCTGGTTGAAATCATTTGGGGTCTAATTCTCTTTATTCCACAAAGAATATCAGATTGTTTGTCATAATATCAAAGAAGAAGAAGAGCTGCATATTAAGGAGGAACCATGGTCTCCTGGAAGCCCCAGCAGTGATGAATGTGAGTGTAATAATAAAGTGGAAATTTTTGGTATTCCTCGGAATCTTAATTGGGGTGAGTGGAATATTCCAGGAATTTGAATTGCTGTCCTTCATTACTGCCTGATATACTTGTATGTGATTACTTTGAAATGGATTTGGCATTTTCTTCATCGTGTTCTATTTTAAAGATGTGGAGTGGGAGGACAAAGAATGGCTTGAAAAGCGATGCTTTGGCATTTCAGACATTTAATTTAAATTGTGGCAGGGAAGAAAGTGGAGCCTACAAGCATTTCAAGCTACTTTCCACCGAGAGCTCATGGAAGACCTTCTGCCTGCTGCACTGGGGTCTGGGGAGGTGAAACAGAGTAGAACTTTCTGATTTGTATCTCTTGTGCACAGATCCACCTGTTGCAGTCACCATTAAACAAGAAGAGGAATTGTGTGTTGAGGGTCAGGAGGGTTTGGCTTCACTTGGTGAGTGCTGGATAATAATGGCAAAGTACAGCAATTATTTAGCATAACCAGGCTTTCCTAAAATTGAAGGAGTATTTAGTCCTTAAATGATGTAGAGAATGAATTCCACGTGGTAAGTATAACATTTTTCGGTTACATACCTTGAAAACGTTGTTAAGCCCAAATACAGATACTGTGTTTCCCCAAAAATAAGACCCAACCAGAAAATAAGCCCTAGCATGATTTTTTAGGATGCTCGTAATATACGCCCTATCCCAAAAATAAGCCCGTTATGATAGTCAGCCGGATGGACACATTTAGTATTTCTGTTGCAACACACAACAGATGTATTGATCAATTATAAAATAAGATTAATATATAATTCAATAGAAATATTATTGACAATACTTAAAATAAATTATAATATAAATTACAATTAAGTATTTGTAGATACCCAAGCGGGTGCTTTCGATGAGAGGTGAACGCCTATGTAAACAGATGAACTCAAGACTTTTTGCCAAATGACCAAGTAGAGTACTGACACAATGCACGTGTGTTGTAATGGACATACTTAATGCACTTGCGTGAAATGTTTTCTAAATTTTTGTGCCTGCAATTTTTCATCACTTTTGTGTGGACCATCATTCTTAATTGTCATTTTTGTTGCCACTCCTGTCTTGTAAGTCTTCAGTTAAAACTTGATTTAATGTAGACGTATCAATCACAAGACCTGCAGACCAGATGGGCCATATCTGGTCCATGGGGCCACCCTGGAGATAGTGAGGACTGGCCCCTGCGGCCCCAGCCCAGCACACTGCACACATAGGAGGCGGTGAGCACACAGGGACCGACAGTGTCTGGCCGCAGCCCGCCAGCCCCTTGGCTGGCGCACTCTGGCTACGCAGCCGGCACAGCACAAGTGAGTCTGAGCGCTGTGACTGCCGGGCCTGCCCTCCAAGCAGCAGGTGGTCGCTCGCCTACTCCGTCCCACTGTCTGTCTTTGCTTGCACATGGCTGTGATGGGGCAGGTGGCCACGCCTTCCCTGAGGGCAACCACAATGCTGATGCAGCCCTCAATGAAATCGACTTTTTCAACACCCCTGACTTAATGGTAGATTTAAAGGGAATATTTTCACCCCCAGACAAGATGAGTGCAAAAAGAAAGAGCTATTCCGTCAAGTTCAAGAAAGGAATTAATTGTGGAGGACTCTTGGGGCAAGAATCTTACGGCTTTTTGCAATGAGAAGAAGTTGAATCTCTGAAAGGTCCGAAAATTGTGAGCAGAGTACAATAACCTTAGTCAACAGTTGGACAAGGGAAATGCTAAGAAGCGCAAGTGTGGATCAGGTCGGCAACAATTATTTCCTGAACTGGAAGACATCATCCGAATGGATTGCAAAGGCTTTGGTTGAGCGCAGGGCTGATATTCAAGCATTTGCCCTTGCAGGGGCACCACAGTTAGAAATATCCCCAGAATTCAAAGCATCACAACACTGGCTGGATGACTTCCTTCAGTGATATGAACTGTCTCTAAGAAGATTGACAACAGTGTTCAAGGTGGAAAATACTGAACTTATTAAACGTGCACTTGCATTCAAGTCCTTCGTTGATGGCATCGACTTTTCTCAATGCCAACGCTCCAACATGATTGCTATGGATGAAACTGCAGTGTTTATGAGCCAAGGATCTCAAATGACAATTGATCAGAGGGGTGCCTCATCAATCTACTTTCCCTCCACTGGTTACGAAAGTGCACATATTACGTGTATTTTGGCAATTCGTCTGAATGGAAAGAAAGCCCCACCTCGAATCATCACTAAGCGCAAGAAAAATAAGATTGAATGTGTTTCAGGTATTTACGTTCTTGAAACCGAAAAACCCTGGTGCACACAAGCAGTTATAAGGAAGTGGGTCGCTTTAATGCTGCCACTTGTTTTGCGAGGTGGTCAAAGAGGTCTGATAGTCTGGGATTCCACCAGCACTCACTGCGCTGAAGACATGAAGAACTTCCTTGCAGAGAGAAGAATAGATCAAATAATGATTCCTGCAGGAATGACTGCCTATCTCCAGACTCTTGATATTGCAATAAACAAGCCATTCAAGGACCATTTGCACATGGAAACCAATGACTACATTTAAAACAGAATGGAGAGAAATCAGTGTGGAAACTTTGTGAAGCCTAGCCTGCCAGAGGTTGTGACTTGGGTGAAGAATTCATGGGATAAAATCACTGACAGCTGTGTGTTGCCAATGCACTCCGAGCAGGCTACATGGACAAGAAGTGCTCATTTAAGGAGAGCTCTATTGCAGGACATGACAGATTGGGGCCAATGGTTCTATAGGAAATGGAGTCACAAGAAATTCAGGCTGGAATTCGAGGTTTGGAGAGTTACGATGATGTTCCAGAAGATGACATGACTGTATTTGAATAAATGTAGATTGTTGTGCATCAGGGGTGTCAAACTTGATTTCATTGAGGCCCGCATCAGCATTGTGGTTGCCCTTAGGGGGAGTGGGGGGCATGGCCAGCTCACAAAGACAGTGGGACAGAGTGGGCGGGTGCCTGCTGCTTGGTGGGCCACAGCACTTGGACTTACCTGCACTGTGCGGGTTGCGTAGTGCCAGAGGGCTACGGCTGCTGCCCAACACTGTCGGCTACCATACACTTGCTGCCTCCTGTCTGTACACTGGGAGGGTGCTCTTCTGAGCTGTTCCGGGGCTGAGGGGGCCGGACCCTTGCCATCTCCGGGGCAGCCCTTCAGGCCAAATATAAGCCCATCCGGCCCACTGGCCTTGTGTTTGACATGGCTGTTGTAAATGAAAAAAAAAGACATCACCTGAAAATAAGCCCTAATTATGTTTTGGAGGATAAATTAATATAAGATCTGGTCTTATTTTCGGGGAAACACTGGTAGCCCTTGGATTATGACCTTGTTGAGTGACTATTTGAAGTTACCAGACACTGAACAAGTGGTACTTAGACTGGTCCTTGAAATTCTAGCTGTTGCAGCATCTTGTGGTGACAAATTTCCATTTGGAAGCTTCTTCACTGGCTTACCACAAGCAAAGTCAATTGGGAAGTGGGCAGGGAAGGTCGCAATTTGTACCTTTAAGTCACTCCTGCCACATTTTTCCTGAGAAGCCCCATTATGGAGATCCAGGGATCTTGTACTCCATAGCATTCCAAGCATGTGCCCATCTACAGCATCCGTCCACCAACCTGCCTGCCTGCGGTCCCCATCAACCCACATGCTCCCAATCTGTGGCACCCATGCTGTCCCCACCCGTGACTCCCACCTCTTCCCACTTAACTGTGCAGTCCTGGAGTAACAATGGCAATCAGGACTGCTGGGATTGCTGTTATTTAGTGATTTGGTCAAGTGATGTTACAATTTACCACTCAGTGATGAGAATTCCAGTCTCGATTGTTATAACCCCAAGGAGTACCTGTAATGTATTCATATATGTTTTTTTTTGTAAGTGATTTTTGCCTGTTATTTGTCCTTCGGATAAGGATGAATTGTAGAACATCTCCTTTTCAGACTTTGGTTTCTAAACTGGAATCTTTTGAATCGTGAATAGGGATTTTTTTTTCCCTTAAAAGAATGGTTCCTTTTTGCCTTAGCTGGGCACTCAGTGCTACTACAGTCTTTTGAAGAAGGACAGAAGATTCCAACATCCTTGATGGCCTGTAGGAATGCTCTTCTGCACGATGCCACAGATGACCCTGAGCAGAAAGAAGCATATGCAAAAGGATGCCTTGTTCAGTGTGGCAGATGCACTAAGAACTCTGCACACCAGGAGACCTTGACTGATCACCAGTATAGCCGCAAACGAAAATTCCAGTGCACAGAATGCAACAGGAGTTTTGCTTTTGAGGGACAGTTGTCCCAACACTTGCTAATACACGTACCTGGGACACAGTTCCATTGTACTGAATGTAATTTGTGTTTTTCAAGCCAAAAGGCACTTACTGTGCATGAGCGTGTTCATGCAGTGGACTGGCCGCTGCACTGTTCTGCATGCAACAGGACATTTTTGGACACAGCAGCATTTGACCAGCACCAACTATCTCATGCTCCAGGCCAGGTTTGCCGGTGTGTGGAGTGTAGCGTTTACTTTACCGATCCAGCAGCTTTGGCAGAACACAAGCGAATGCACTCAGAAGATTGGCCTTTCCGGTGTGCTCAGTGTGATCGAACTTTTGTCCATGAGGGCTTACTGTTGGAACATCTTCAGAATCATAGCCGGACAAGGAGTCGCCGCTGCCATATCTGTGGTTCATGGCTGTCCTACAAGGGGTTGCTGAAGCATACTGGGGCCCACTTGTATCACTGCAAGAAGTGTAATACTTCTTGCCAGGTTCAGGGGTCTGACTCAGTGACTATGAGTGTTAAAAATGCAAAGAAGCCAGGCAAAGGTAGTTCTTAGCCCTCATTAGGCTGTCTACTGAGTCAGATGCAAAGATTATTTTTGTGGATTCTTCTTTAAGGCAGTTAAGAAAAGTGAAGGAATGCACTTGGATATATGGTGATAGCATGGAAATCTTCCTAATTCTTGAGGATTAGGCAACATTGGATTTGTCCAGAAAGGATGTTGTTGCTGTGGAATAAGAAGACCTCCTGCTCCAATTAGTAATGGAATGTAGAGGATGCTTCTTTAACTTCTTACTTGCAGTCTCCTAATCTCCCCCAGTACATCCAAATTTGATTTTTCTTGTTATCAGGTGGGCAGTTTTCTTTTGACCATTGAGTAAGTGTTGGAAGTTGCAACCGCTTGCATTATGTGAGGGCTGCGTTGCTATCTGTAAAATAGGTTTGCTTCTTAGGCATGCATCGGAGGGGAGCTTGTGGCAATTGGACTACTGTTTTTGCCATCTACTGATCCAAATCACCTTTTTGTTTTCACTCTCAAGTCCCCTACTGTAGAGGATTCTTATCACTTGTCTGTTGAGACTTTCTCATGATAGATAACCATAGTCACTGGAGAAAGAATATTCTGAAAAGTTTCACAATGGTCAGGCAGTAAATGGTTGAAAAACAAGCTGCAAGCTAAATCTGGATATATAATCTCTGAAATATTTTCTGATTTCGGTATTACACATTTATACTCAGTATTCTTCCTATGCTGTGTTTCAGCTTTCCTCGGTCTGAGCTTTTCCATATGTGTTAGACAGCAGCAAAGTGGGCTGGATGTATGTGATGTAATCCAACATATAATGAGGATTTCAGGTTGTAGAGGGTGGCTTTATTTTTTTACTCCACATCAGGAAGAATATATTAAGTGTTTTCACTTCTGGAATTTTTTTTTTTTCCTGAAGCAGTCACTAAGTGGTTTCAATTCATTGTATGCTAAAAGATTATCCTGTGTGCTCATGATTTCCCTTGCTCTTGATCCATTATTTTTCCTAAAAACTGTTCCTCATATAAGAAATATACCAAACTATACTTTTTCCAGGTTGATGGTAGGTTGGTTGATTCAACTGAAGCTGCTTTATCAGTCAACTTGCCTCCATCAAGTAATTCATCGCTTTTGTGAGTGTTTTTAATATTTGCTTCATCATTAAATGGTTACTTCCCTCCAAAATATCGGATTTGGATTTTGTGGTATTTTTTACATATCTCCCTAATTTAGAACTATTTTATTTTAGTCCTATGGCCTGTTCAAGGTGCTAAACTTACTGGCTTCAAATTCTGTTGGAGTTCTGCCAATCAAATCTTAGCAGTTTGTATTATCAACTGCTCTAGTTGTGGGTATTAGCAATGCTGGCAGATAGAAACAGAAACTGCAGAAAAAGACCTAGTCCATTGAATCCACCTTTTTGAGTTTTTTGTTTTTGTTTGTTTTTAACTGTTTTTATTTTATTTTGTCGGGTGATGGACATGTTTAAACTCAGTTACTGACAATTGGCCCACTACCTCTGTTGGTAGTTGGTTCCAAGCTTCCACTACTATTTCTGTGGAATAATCCTTTCTGACGTTACTTTTGAACTTCCCTCCTGTCAGTTTATGCCCTTGTATTCTTGATTTTTGCTGAATATTGTAAATGCTGCCTCCTACAACTCTATTCACAGCCTTAATATATTTAAAAGTTTCAATCCTGTATCCCCTTTTTCTTTTGTCCTCCAGGCTGTACATGTTCAGTTCCTCCAGTCTCTCCAGTTATTTTGTCCCTCAGACCTTGCAACATTTTTCTTTTCTTACAGTGGCACGATGCTGACAAACTGTTTTGGAATAAAAATTCTTTTATTCTATAGATCTTTCAATGAAAGGCAGACCTGCTTTCCAATATTTGGAAGGCCATGAATTGGGATTAGGTGGTTAAATGAATTTTAGATGTGATTCCTCTGCAATCATAATTGATTCAGAGAAAGACAAATACCTGCATGCCACTCGAGATTATGCTCAGAAAGACTGAGGGAAGCAAAAGACGACAGACAAGATTATTGAGTTTTGTAGCAATAATTCACCGCCAGAAAAATAAACACAGATGGCTGATGCTTCATTTAACATTTTTATAAACATAAGTAGATTTTACAAACCAGTTGTAGATTTTTCCAACATGGAGCAAACTCAAACAGAAACATGTTGCAAGTTCAGAACAAAGCTCCAGTCTTCAGCAAGCGAGCAAGCTTCATCTTCAATAGACAGACTCAGAGCTCAACATAGCTGCAGAGTTGCAGAGCTTAAGGTAGAACCATGCCTAGGCTACTTTTAGTTTCAGTTTCCAAAACAGTCCTCATTGGCTGACTTAGTTGCTATGCCTATTCATTGGCTGACCTTGTTACCAAACTCTATTTCAGTTTCATGAATATGCTCTGACAAAAATGGTTGGAGAAGCCTTGAAAGAGCTTTATTATAGTCTTTGACTTATGGCTGGTTGCATAGCGACCATTCAGAGTTCTGATGGACCTACCTGGGGGGGGGGGCACTCATGACTCAGACTTCATTCTGATGGTCTCACAACACCTGCATCACATCACACTAAGGGCACTTGGCAGCTGGATTGTACTTGTAGTTAGACCCACCCCTCTCCTAGAAAATTGAAATAGCCTAGGAAATATTAAAAAGGCAGACTATTTCCTCTAAAAAGAGGAGAAATTCAGAAGCAGAAACTCACCCCCACCTTTGTTAATGGGTGGGCCATTAAGGCCTGGGCCAGAATACAGGTGAAACTCGAAAAATTAGAATATCGTGCAAAAGTTCATTTATTTCAGTAATGCAACTTAAAAGGTGAAACTAATATGTGAGATAGACTCATTACATGCAATGCAAGATAGTTCAAGCCATGATGTGTCATAATTGAGATGATTATGGCTTACAGCTCATGAAAACCCCAAATCCACAATCTCAGAAAATTAGAATATTGTGAAAAGGTTCAATATTCTAGGCTCAAAGTGTCCCACTCTAATCAGCTAATTAAGTCATAACACCTGCAAAGGGTTCCTGAGCCTTTAAATGGTCTCTCAGTCTGGTTCAGTAGGAAGCACAATCATGGGAAAAACCGCTGACCTGACAGTTGTGCAGAAAACCATCACTGACACCCTCCATAAGGAGGGAAAGCCTCAAAAGGTAATTGCAAAAGAAGTTGGATGTTCCCAAAGTGCTGCATCAAAGCACATTAATAGAAAGTTATGTGGAAGGGAAAAGTGTAGAAGAAAAAGGTGCACAAGCAGCAGGGATGACCGCAGCCTGGAGAGGATTGTCAGGAAACGGCCATTCAAAAGTGTTGGGGACGTTCACAAGGAATGGACTGAGGCTGGAGTCCAGTGCATCAAGAGCCACCACACAGAGAGGGATCCTGGACACGGGCTTCAAATGTTGTATTCCTCTTGTCAAGCCGTTCCTGAACAACAAACAACATCAGAAGCATCTTACTTGGGCTAAAGAAAAACAGAACTGGTCCGTTGCTCAGTGGTCCAAAGTCCTCTTTTCTGATGAGAGCAACTTTTGCATTTCATTTGGAAACCAAGGACCTAGAGTCTGGAGGAAGAATAGAGAGGCGCACGCTGCAAGATGCTTGAAGTCCAGTGTGAAGTTTCCAGTCTGTTGATTTGGGGAGCCATGTCATCTGCTGGTGTTGGTCCACTGTGCTTCATTAAGTCCAGGGTCAACACAGCCATCTACCAGGAGATTTTTGAGCACTTCATGCTTCCTTCCGCAGATGAGCTTTATGGGGATGCTGACTTCATTTTCCAGCAGGACTTGGCATCTGCCCACATTGCCAAAAGCACCAAAACCTGGTTCAATGACCGTGGGATTACTGTGCTTGATTGGCCAGCAAACTGACCTGAACCCCATAGAGCAGGGGTCTCCAACCTTGGCTCCTGGAAGCCTGGCGGACTTCAACTCCCAGAATTCCACAGCCAGCTTTGCTGGCTGTGGAACTCTGGGAGTTGAAGTCCGCCAGGCTTCCAGGAGCCAAGGTTGGAGACCCCTGCCATAGAGAATCTATGGGGCATTGCCAAGAGAAAGACGAGAGACATGAGACCAAACAATGCAGAAGAGCTGAAGGCCGCCATTGTGGCATCCTGGTCTTCCATAACACCTCAGCAGTGCCACAGGCTAATAGCTTCCATGCCACGCCGCATTGAGGCAGTAATTACTGCAAAAGGGGCCCAAACCAAGTACTGAGATACATATGCATGCTTTTACTTTTCAGAGGTCCGATATTGTTCTATGTACAATCCTTGTTTTATTGATTGCATGTAATATTCTAATTTTCTGAGATTGTGGATTTGGGGTTTTCATGAGCCGTAAGCCATAATCATCTCAATTATGACAATTCACAGCTTGAACTATTTTGCTTTGCATGTAGTGAGTCTATCTTATATACAGTATTAGTTTCACCTTTTAAGTTGCATTACTGAAATAAATGAACTGCATGATATTCTAATATTTCGAGTTTCACCTGTACTTTACATAACAAAGATCTGCAGGTAAAGCTATAGCAATTGGCAAAAGCCCTTTTAAGGGCATTGTTAAGCCTGGTTTCCCCAACCAGGGTTAGGGAGACAAGCTAAACAGAATGTGCAGCATTAGTCAGATAGGCACACAGATAAATGAGTGAGCTAAGCTTGTATGTTTATTAACATGCAGTAAAAATAACATACGCTTGTGCTATCAAAAATATAGTTTATTCCATTATGAGTTCATAGCATAGTCAAAATAACAGTCCAATAGTCATGTATCATTTAGTCAGTCCATTCAAGGATATTCAGTTAGCAAAGTCCATGTAGAATATCCTATGTCAGTTCACTTACAAATCAGTCCTTTGTTTCTCTCCCGTTCGAGCAATGCAGTCTTGATTCCAAGCAGTAATCAGGGATCATCAAAGCCAGAGAGAGCAAGCTGTCGTCTTGCTTCTTTTAAAGTGCTTTCACAACCACTCCCTTAATTACATTCCAAAATTTAAAGCTGCAGACACTAACAAACTATGATTACATATTTATTATTTTACCTAAACCAGTTAGGGTAAACAATGTTATCCCTAACATTCTCCCCTTTTAGGAAATAATAATAAAAATAACTATTTACATCTTTAAATCATATTTGTTACAACTCTCTTTAAACTTAATTACTCCTTGAGCTTTTGTAAATTGGTCTGCAATGTTTTCTTCTGTCATGCAGTATTCCAATTTAATTAGCCCATTCTTTACAGATTCTCTAACATTTAAGTATCTTAAGTCAGTATGCTTTGATCTAGTTTTTACAGCAATACTAGTAGCTAACTTTATGGCTGCTTGGTTATCCTCGTACACAATAATGGAATCTTTAACAGTTATACCCATGTCTAATAATAACTGTTTCTACAAAATCAAGTCAGTGCATAATAATGACAGACATGAAAATTCCGCTTCCATCGTGGACAAGCTGATATGCTGTTGTCTGATTGACCTCCACCCTATTAGTGTCTTACCAAATAATATAGCCATCCCAGATGTTGATTTTCTAGTATTTATGTCAGTTGCAAAACTTGCATCTACATAGGCACTAAGACTCAAATCACCCTTTGGTTCTATATACAATGCATGGTTCATTGTTCCTTTAAGATATCTTAAAATTCTCTTTAATGATTGCCAATGACATTGATGTGGATCTGAATTAAAACGTGCCAGCTGATTTACACTATAAGCTATATCTGGCCTAGACCAATTGCTTATATATGATAAGCTGCCAATCAAAGATTGATTAATTGACTTATCAAATTTAGGACTTTGATCATCAGTTTGGCAAACTTCCTGACTCATTGGAGTCTTTGCCAGTTTACAAAGTTCCATTTTATACGTTTTAATTAATTGGCAAATTTTATCTTGAGATATCTTAAAACATTTCATTAGCTTCATTATTAGTCTTAGTTATCAAAGCAATATCATCTGTAAATAATAATAATGACACCGTTCCATTATTTTCTCTTTTAAACACACATGGATCTGCTAAACCAAATTTAAAACCTATATTGTTTAATTCTTTCACAATATATTGGTTCCACTCAAAGCCAGATTGTTTCAATCCGTAAAGACTCTTTTTGAGTTTCCAACAATCATTACTATTTACTTTATTGTCTTTTATACCTACTGGTTTTCTTAAATATACAGTGTGCTGCAATGGTGCATGCAGGTAAGCAGTTTCTACATCTAAATGGTTAATGATATAGTTTTTCTTAGCTGCCCACACTAATGCTGCTCTTAAAGATGTTGCTTTAAGACTTGGTGCAAAAACTTCATCGTAATCAGATGCAGTTTGATTAAATCCTTGAGCTACTAACCTAGCTTTATGGGTAACAGTCCCATCATTTCCAGTTTTTACTTTAAATATCCATTTGCATCCAATGGATTTTTCACCTGGAGGTAATTTAGCATCTTCATATACTTTCATTACCTTGAATGAATTTAGTTCTTTTTCCATTGCCTTTTGCCAATTCTCCTGATCCTTTACAGGATACATCCTAAGTTCATCTATACTAGTTGGAACTTTAGTTACTTGGCAAACTATACTTGCTTGATACCTATCAGGTGGTCTAGTTACATGTGTAGTACGTCTAGGTATTAAAGGACTTACAGGTGGACTTTCATTTACTAACTCTTCTTGATTATCTAACTCTTCCTGATCAACAGTTTCCTCTTGTTCTGGTCCTATTTGCTCTTCATGGACTTCTTCTTTAATTGGACTCTTCTTATAACTAATCTGATCTTTCTGCCTTTTGTAGGGTTTCTTATTTTCATAAACCGTGTTAGCCACCTTTAAACCATCATCATTTAACACATATAATTCACCTCTTAAAGATGCAGTAATTTTCTTATTTTCTTTCTCAATTATGCAGTTATCTCCTTTAAAAGTAACTACATATCCTAGTTTAACCAAAATTCTAACTGAAATTAAATTAAACTTAAGTTGTGGTACATATAACATTTTTACATTCTCTTTTATAAAAGAACAATATGCTATACCTTGACCTTTAGCTTTCAGTTTCCAGCCATTGGCTAACGATATCTGCTGTGTACTCTGGGACATTTTTGTAAAATTTTTGTTATCATTTGTTATACAGTGGGAGGCTCCACTGTCAACCACCCATAAATTATTTTTACAGCTCCATTAGTATACATGGCTAACTCTAAATTTTTATTTATCTTTTGATGACTTTTAGTATTCTGGCCAACGTTCTGGCGCTTTGCCTTTTTACAAAATCTTGCCAAATGTCCTCTTCCTCCACAATTAAAGCACTTTTTAATTGCGTATGCAGTAGGAGTTTCATTATCTTCTTTTTGAGGTTGTTCCCTCCTTAACTCATTTCTTTCAAGCCTTCTTCTGGCCTCTTCAATCAATCTGCCAGTTATATCAGTTAAAGTTAGGCTTTCCTTAGGCAAAATTTCAAGGGAAGTTACGTAGTTGTCATAACTTTCATCAAGGGAAGATAGAATTATGTAGACTTGGTGTAGTTCAGAGAAAATAAGCTCTTTCTCGTGCAGTTCTTGAAAAATGCTTTGCATAGTTTTCAAATGACTCAGCATATCACCATTCTTCTGGAGATGCGTACTGAAAAGCTTCCGTGTTAGATTTATGTGAGCACCAACATTATCTCGAACATAAATCCTCTTCAGCTTCTGCCAACACCCAACAGCCGTTTTTTCTCCATGGATATGAACAAGCTGTTGGTCAGTTAAGGTTAACCCAATTATGCAAATAGCTTGTTGATTTTTATGCATAAATTCTTCTATCTTTAGTCTATCTTCCTCATCCTCTGGATCCCATTCTTCTACGTTTGGTGGATTTTCAATTATGTTCCACAAACCTTCTCTTCGTAGAAGCAGACTACATTTCATTGACCATGATACATAGTTTGTTCCATCAAACTTGGATATAAGGGACAAACTTTGTAGATTGACTTGTGCCATGTTTTCTTATATGGATATAAAACTATAATTAATAAAACACAGCTGTCTGTTTACTGTAATGTATAACAACACATACTCTCACTTTTACATAAATCTGTTTTATCCTAGTTAAACTGACTTTGCAGCCTCTGGGCCCATAACCAGTGTTAAGCCTGGTTTCCCCAACCAGGGTTAGGGAGACAAGCTAAACAGAATGTGCAGCGTTAGTCAGATAGGCACACAGATAAATGAGTGAGCTAAGCTTGTATGTTTATTAACATACAGTAAAAATAACAGATACGCTTGTGCTATCAAAAATATAGTTTATTCCATTATGAGTTCATAGCATAGTCAAAATAACAGTCCAATAGTCATGTATCATTTAGTCAGTCCATTCAGGGATATTCAGTTAGCAAAGTCCATGTAGAATATCCTATGTTAGTTCACTTACAAATCAGTCCTTTGTTTCTCTCCCGTTCGAGCAATGCAGTCTTGATTCCAAGCAGTAATCAGGGATCATCAAAGCCAGAGAGAGCAAGCTGTCGTCTTGCTTCTTTTAAAGTGCTTTCACAACCACTCCCTTAATTACATTCCTATATTTAAAGCTGCAGACACTAACTAACAAACTATGATTACATATTTATTATTTTACCTAAACCAGTTAGGGTAAAAAATGTTATCCCTAACAGGCATAATCATCCAGGAAAGCCCAACCAAGCCTGGAACTCAGGACAGCCAACAGAGTTGCCCCTGCATGGCCCCATGGGGGTCTGACAACCAATTAGAATACAAGCTCCAATTCAAATTCCAACAGAGGGTATAAAACCCAGGCACTCTCCGCACTTCAGCCTCTTTCTTGATCTCTTCCTTTTCACTCAAGCTCCAGGCCAAGATATTAAACCTTCCAAACAGCCTCCATGTTTCCAGTGTCTTTTTCCCCACTTGGAACTGAACCCAGAAGGATATTTCTTCCAACAATTGGCACCCAAGCAGATGGGACTCCAACACACCATTTGCAGCAGCCACATGATTACGTTTTATGCTGCTTTCATCAAAAATTTACTTCTGGTTTTTGACAAAACCATGCCCATAATGAATGGTGCTTGTTTAACCACCACTGTAAAATCAAGCCTATCACATGACTGTTCCATTTTAAAATCATCATGAATTAGTCATAACTTAAAGGACTTCACATATCCTGGAAAACTTCACGTTCCTAGGGCTACCATGAATCAAGCAAATGCAATGGCACCTGCAGAACTGTCCGATGGTTAATTATTTCAAACATCTTCTGTCCAAATCCTTGAATATGAACACTTTTGTGATGCTCATCCTGGGTCAAACATTTCCCTCCAAGTGACTGGCAGTTGAGGAATACCAAGGAGTGGGAGGTGTTTACACTGTCCACCTGGACCGTGAGATGTGTGGCAAATAAATTGGATAAGACTGGATAGGATAGGATGGATGGGTAGATGAACAGGATGGTTCAATAGCATAGATGAGGGGTGTCAAACTCGTGGCCCACAGGCCGGATACATTATGTGCTGGCCACCCCCACCCCCATTTTAGCAAAGGGAAGTTGCAATACGATACGTCATGTGTTGCAAATTTGACACCCCTGGCATAGATGGATAGGATGGATGGATAGCATAGACAGATAAAGTGGGTAGATAACATGGATGGATGGATAAGATGGATAGCATAGATGGATGAGGAGGATAGACATGAATTGGTGGATTGATAGAAGAGATGAGATATATGATGATAGATAAATGGTAGATAGAGACAAACAAACACCAAATGTTTCCAAATGGGACTTTTGAAGAGAATCCCTCCTAGGTGGGAGGCAAACATTAGATGGCCATGGGGTCATTGTGGAACCCTTCCCCACCACTTTTTCTTGATGGAAGCTGGGTGGGTGCCCGAGGAGAGCTTGCCTGGCCCTCCCGGTCCCACTCTCCTCACCCTCCATGGCCTGTCAGGGCCCCCTATCCCTTGCCTACGGATGATAGGCTCGTGAGCCCAAGATGCCCATCACTCAATCAGAAAAGCCAGAGAAGAGGCTGGGGAGAGAGATGGAAAGAAAGAAAACGAGAGAGGGAAAGAGGGAGAAGAGTGGGAGAAAGGGAAAGAGCAAAAGGGAATGAAACAGCAAGAGAGGGAAAGGGAGAAAGGGAAAGAGAAAGCAAGAGAGTGAAAGGGAGAGAAATAGGAAGAGAAATGGAAAGGGAGAAGAAGGGGAGAAAGGGAAAGCAATAGCACTTAGAATTATATCCCGCTTCACAATGCTTTACAGCCCACTCTAAATGGTTTACAGAGTCAGTCTGTTGCCCCCAACAATCTGGGTCCTCCTTTTACCCACCTTGGAAGGATGGAAGGCTGAGTCAAGGCTGGTGAGATTCAAACTGCACAATTGTCGGCAGTCAGCAGAAGTAGCCTCTAACCACTCTAACCACACCACCAAGGCTCCGTTAGATAGAACAAGAGGGAAAGAAAGCAAGAAGCAAGAGGGTAAGAAGGACAGAGGAAGCAAGAGGGAAAGGGAGAAACATGGAGGGAGAAACACGGGAAGAAAGGGAAAGAGAAAGAGGGAAAGAGAAGGAAAGAAAAGGAAAGAGGGAGAGAAAGGGAAAGAGAGGGAAAGAAGGAAAGAAAGAAGGAAAAAAGGGAAAGATAGAGGGAAAGAAAGGGAGAGAGAACAAGCGCGAGAAAAACAAGAGACAGAAACAGAGAAAATCACAGCCACCTAACCCTAACCCCCTCAGGAATCTTCCCTCATAGCCCGACGCGACCGCTGCCTTCGGGCGGGTGACGCTCCCTTCTGAGGCGGAGACGGGCGTTTTCCCACCCCAAAAAAGAAAAAAAAAAGCGCGGAGAAAGGGAGAGCGCCGGCACCCGCGCCTCCTCGCTCCTCCCGCCCGCAGGGGTCTCCCGGCGCCCAAAAGGCGCTCGCTCTAGACCTCCCCCCCAGCTCTCGCTCCCCCGCCTCCTCTCCGGGGCGGCTGGGCGGGCGGACGGAGCGGGGCTTGTCGGGAGGTCCTCCGCCGCGGGGCATGACGGTCTCTTTTTCCCCCCCACCCCCTCTTTTTTTTACCTCAGGAGAATGGAGGTGCCATTGTGGCCGGTCGGGGCGGCTTTAGGAGGCCCGGAGCCGTCGGACGGGCCCGGGCTTCGGCTGTTGGGCCTGGAAGGCCGCTTGGCTTCGGCCGAGAAGAAGCTGGGCGGTTGCCAGAGGACGGTGACCGAGCTGGGCAGCCAGCTGGAAGGCAAATGGGCCACCCTGAGCGGCCTGGTGGAGGAATACGGGCGGCTCCAACGGCGGCTGGAGAACCTGGAGAACCTGCTGCGGAACCGCAACTTCTGGATTCTCCGCTTCCCGCCAGGCGGCCAGGGGGAGACGCCCAAGGTCGGCCCCGGGGGTGGGGGTGGATGATGGACCAAGAGATCCTGAGGGGAGGAGTGGGGCCTGGTTGGCTTAGCTGTGGGGCAGAGTGGGAGGGGATGATGGGCCAAGAGATCCTGAGGGGAGGGGCTTGTTTGCTTGGCTGTGGGGCAGAGGGACGAGTGGATGATAGGCCAAGAGATGGAAGGGTTAGCTTGGCTTGGCTGTGGGGCAGGGGGACTGACGAGGATGGGGGGTCCTCTGGGTCACCCTAAGCAGGTGGGGGGGGGTTCCCTGTGGACGTCTCAGGACCCAGCTAGGTGACAGCATCAGGGCTCGGAAGGGAGGGGAAGAGGGAGGAGTAGAAGGGGGGAGGAGGAAAAGAACTATGATGGCCTCTTCTTTAGTCAGCTCCTCCTTCTGGCACTCCTTGTTGTTATTCATACTCTAAAATCGTAATTTCTAAAAATTGTAAGGCAGAACCAAATGACTTGCCTCTTTCATGTAGCATTTCTTTCATATTTCTTAGTTCCATTTTTAATTCCCAAAAAAGTTCTGCCATTTTTAAACACTTCTGATATATTTGTTTTTGTACATTTTCACGGGTACAGGTATGTAGGTCTAGTTGTGTTCGGGTCTTTTCCTGTGTAAGATTAAGAGTATCCTGGCGACGTTTCGCCAAGGTCCCACTCGCCATCCTCAGGCTGGTGTTTTCGGCTTCATGCCAGTGCAAGCAGTGTGGGATCGGAGCTGCCATCTCTTTATAAATACTGGTGGTGGGGGCTGGTGTGCTGGGCTGGTTGGCTGCGCTGCTGCCTATTGATTGGTTGATGGAGTTGATGCTGGTATAATGGGATGTGTAATGGCCTTGTGAGTTTTGTTGTGGAAATATCCTGGATCTTGTGCTGTAATCTCCTGGGTTGTTTGTTTTGTAGTGATCTTTTTTCCATTAGCCTCTCGTGTTTTAATGGCTTGGGTAATGGGTTGTGTGATGGGCTTGCGAGTTCTATTATTGTGGTATCCTGGGTCCTGCGTTGTAATCTCCTGGGTCATTTATGTTTTGATCTCTTTTCCATTAGCTTCCTGTGTAGTAACAGCTTGGGTAATGGGTTGTGTGATGACCTTGTGAGACTTATTGCTGTGGTATCCTTGGTCTTGTGCTGTGATATCCTGGGTCATTTGCTGTGTTGCAACTTCTTGAGTTCTTGTGGTGTAATTTCCTGAGTTTTCTGATGTGATATCCTGAGCGGGTAGCTGTGATGTAGCATTCTGGGTTTTGGTCTGGCTTCGAGTTTGTGGTCTGGGTCTGTGTTCTTGGCATGTGTCAGCTTGTTTGGTTTTGGGGTTGGGGGGGGTGCACAGCAGTCGTGGTATGTTTTCTGGATGGTGGTTGTCCTTTGTTTATAGGATGGGCTTGGGCCTGGGTCTGATGAGGGGGATTGGCGGTGGTGTCCCGTGTTGTTTTGGGTCTGGTGTTGGTTTTCGTGGCTGGGACTCGTTTGTTGGTGAGGGCTAGCTTCCAGATGTCTGGTAGGCGGGAGGTATCGTACTGTCTATTCATGTTATGAGGGTGTTTCTCTATCTCGATGGCTTCCCTGATTATTCTCTTGCTGGAGTGTTCAGTGTTGGATATTAATTTGGTTCCTTCAAAATTAATTTCCATGTCCTGTGGCTTTAAGGTGCTGAAAGAGGAAGGAAGTGTTTTCTTCTCTTCTGACTGTGTTTTTATGTTCTGCGATGCGTGCATTTATTCTCCTGTTGGTTTGTCCAATGTATGTGGCTGGGCAATTGTTGCATGGTATTTCATAAACTCCTTGGTTCTAGCTGGATCTTGTCTTTGGGGTTTCTTAAGATGTTGGCTATTTTTGGGTGAGTGCCGAAAGCTGTCCTGATATTGTGTTTGTGGAGAATTTTGCTGATTTTGTCTGTGGTGCCTTTGATGTAGGGGAGGAGTGCGATACCGTTGTCTTGTTCTGTGTCTTGGTTTTTCGGGGGTATCTCTTTTTGGATTAGATTGGTGATAGTGTTTCTTTGGAATCCCTTGGAAATCAATACGTTAGTGAGGGTGTGTAGTTCTGTTCTCAGGTGGACTTTGTCAGCTAGGCGTTTGATTCTGGAGATGAGGGTCTTGGCTACGGAGTTAATCTGTGCAGGGTGGTGATGGGATTGTGCATTTAGGTAGCAGTTGATGTGTGTTTTTTTCCGGTAGATGGTGTGTCCTAGGGAGCCATTGGGGTTTTTGTAAATTAGGACATCCAGGAAGGGAAGTTGGTTGTTGGTTTCTGTTTCCATGGTGAATTGTATTTTGGGGTGTAGGTTGTTAAGATGTGTGAGGAAGTTGTCCAGTTTTACTTTCCCATGTGGCCAAATTACGAAAGTGTCATCTACATATCTGAGCCAGAGTTTGTGTTTGTGTTCGGATTTGTCTAGAGCATTGGTTTCAAAGTGTTCCATGTATAGTTTAGCGATGACGAGTGAGAGGGGTGATCCCATGGGTGCTCCTTCTATCTGTTTGTATCTTTGTCCATTGTGGATGAAGTATGTGTTGGTTAGGCAGTGGTTGGTCAGATCTACCGTGTTTCTCATATAATAAGGCCGGGTCTTATTTTTTTTTGAGCCCCGAAAAAACGGCTAGGCCGTCTTTTCGGGGGTGACTTAATTCCCCCCCTTGCATCTTAGGGCGGGCGGCGACAGCTTGGATGTTGACCTCGGCGTTGGTGGGGCACTTTGTATCAGGGTCAACACAGGCAGCACCATATCTGGGTGTGCAACAAAAGTACTTCCTAACAGCAAGTCCCCCACCATTTCCCCGCCATTTCGCATGTTTTAATATAGGCCTTAATTTGGGGGGAGGGGCTTAATTTCATTTCATGTCTATAAAACATGCTGGGACTTCCTATTGGGGGAGGCCGTATTGTTGGAGAAACAGGGTAGGATGTGTTTGGGGGGGGGGTTGTATTTGTTTTGGATGGCTGTCAAGGCTTCTTTGATGGGTACTTGGGTGAAGAAGTTGCAACACAGCAAATAACCCAGGATATCACAGCACAAGACCAAGGATACCACAGCAATAAATCTCACAAGGTCATCACACAACCCATTACCCAAGCTGTTCCTACACAGGAGGCTAATGGAAAAGAGATCAAAACACAAATGACCCAGGAGATTACAACGCAGGACCCAGGATACCACAACAAAAGAACTTGCAAGCCCATCACACAACCCATTACCCAAGTTGTTAAAACACGAGAGGCTAATGGAAAAAAGATCACTACAAAACAAACGACCCAGGAGATTACAGCACAAGATCCAGGATATCTCTACAACAAAACTCACAAGGCCATCACACAGCCCATTATACCAGCATCAACTCCATCAACCAATCAAGAGACAGCAGCGCAGCCAACCAGCCCAGCACACCAGCCCCCACCACCATTATTTATAGAGAGATGGAAGCTCCGATCCCACACTGCTTGCACTGGCACAAAGCCGAAAGCACCAGCCTGAGGATGGCTAGTGGGACCTTGGCGAAACGTCGCCAAGATACTCTTAATCTTACATGGGAAAAGACCTGAACACACCTAGACCTACCTACCTACCTACCTACATATATATACTTTAAGTCCACAATTATCCAGTAATTTAATTCAACCAATGTGTTTAGAATTTATTTCCAACAATCAACTTTTATTAATTCCTCTTTAGGTTTTTCCCGAATTCATCAAATAGTCCAATGCCCATAAGTTTAAATCTATGCCAAAATCACCAAACAATCCCAAGGTAACTTCCTCCTTTCTTTTGTTTTAATATTCAGTATTTCCACTTTCCAGGGTCTCTATTTTGTTGTAACAAAGTTTCACTTACTTTGTAACAAATTCAACTTTTAAAAGAGCTAGGTGTTTCAAAAATTTTCTTTTACCACTAGATGGCACTCTGTTATATCCAAATTCCGCCCCCTGCCCCCACTTTTTCTTCTTTATTTAGGGCTTTTAAAATTCAAAAGTCCAATAAGTCCAAATATCAATTACTGGTTTTTTTGTTTTGACACGTTCAAGTTCAGCTTCAATTATGCCTATTTAGTGCCAAAATCATATATTTATCCAATTTAAGCAGATATCTTCTTCTGGCTTCTTCCTTTCAAAGTTCAAAGCCACTTTCAGCTGTCAAATTTTTTTTTCTTCACTTTCTCTGGTCGCCACTTTTATTATCTCTCTCAAAAATTTTAATTCTGGGCTACCTTATATTTAAATGTTGTGTCTGATTAGGCCAAGTTTCATGCTGTCCTCTTCTTCATTGCTCCTGCACAATTTTTGTCCCGGTCAGCTCTTCCTCTTCAGGGTGGCCATATTTGACCACCGCTACAGCCGTCTTCGGAGGGGAGTAAAATGCCTAGCCAGGGAGGGGAGATGCAGCTCCCCTCGACCCAACTGGCAGTCTCCTCCTTCACCACCCCTACAGGGTGGTTCTGACTCCAAATGCAGGTGATCGGGGCCCTCCAATGGGAGGGCATGGATCGAAGCTGTGGACGATCGCGGTCTCCGGTCTGTCAGCAAGGAGGACACTACCGGAAGTCCACTACACAGTTGTTGTCCTCCCCTTCTCTCCTCTCCTCTCCTCTCCACTCCCCAAACCCTATTTCCTGTTCCACTGATGATGTTACCTAGTTGGGTCATTAAACACCTGCAACAAAACCACAAAGCTCAATCAACACTGCAGACTCCACAGTTGTCCTCCTTCTCTCTGCTTCACAAACCCCATTCCCTCCTTGCCCTGAAGATGTTACCCAGTTGGGTCAAAGCAGAGACCGCCTTGACTACATTGTTGGTTTGGGGAGGCCTGAATGACTAAGAGGTTCAGCAGATTTTGACCCTTCCTTTGCGAGCTTCCTTTTTTCAAGCAGATGCATTTATTTCAATCAGGGATCTTCACGAACTTGGTGACTTTTAAGACTTTTGGGACTTCAATTCCCAGAATTCCCCAGCCAGATAAGCAGTGCTCCATTTGACAGCTGTGGCAAAAAAGGTCATTAAAATGGGACAAAACTCAAATGTCTTGCTTAGCAACAGGAATTTTGGGCTCAATGGTGGTCATAAGTCAAGGACTACCTGTACTGCCTGAATTCTGCAAACCTGGAGGTGAACTTTTAAATTCTGGGAGTTGAAGTCCTCCCCTCTTAAAGCATGCCAGCTGGGGGATTCTGGGAATTGAAGTCCTCAAGTCTTAAAAGTTAACAAGTAACCCCTGATATAGAAAAAGCTAGTACCGTGTTTCCCTGAAAATGAGACCCTGTCTTATATTTTTTGGCCACCAAAAAAGGCACCAGGTCTTATTTTCAGGGGATGTCATCCACTGACTAACCTCACTTGCACGCTATCACTCCCGGCCTCCTTTTTGCTGTCAGAGGCCTTCAGGAACTTCTCTGCGGCCAGCAAGGCTTTCCTGAAGGCCCCTGAAGCCAATAACAGCTCTGGATCGATCCACAGCTTTGTTGTCTGCTACAGAGGCCTTCAGGAAAGCCTTGCCACCCTTGCCAGCTTCCGAAGAAATGGGCCAGCAAGGCAGTTGTCGGGGTGTGCGAGGCCTGGGTACAACTGTCCAAAGGTAAGTAGTAGGGCAGCTCCACCCACCTTCCATCCCCACCCTAGCTTAATTCTTACCCATGCACACTGGAGTGGGCGGGATCTTAATTAGGGCTTATTTGGGGGGATAGGTCTTATATTGGGCACACATAAAAATCAAGCTAGGACTTTCAGGGTAGGTCATATTTTCAGGGAAACGGTAGACTTTTGTGTGCTAATGATAAAATATCTCTACCACCACCACCCCCAAAAAATTATGCAACTCAACTCCAATTTATCCAACAGGTATTTATTTGTCTACTTTCTGTTAAACATACAGGATTTGGAGACTAGAGAATTTGTATTGTATTTCCAGGTTCCGGTCACTTTCGATGACCTTTCTATTCATTTCAACGAGCACGAATGGGGCAACCTGGATGAATTGCAGAAGGATCTCTACAAGACGGTCATGAAAAGCAATTATGAGATGTTGGTCTCCATGGGTGAGAATATATCATAATAATTCACCGACTGCCTTGGTTCACCTGCCCTCAGTTCTTCTTGCTAGGTGACCAGCCGGTTTCCATTTCAATTCCTTTCCTCTTTTGAAGGCATCACATATTTTCGTTGGTTCTCTAATCCAGCAATCCCTAGCTTGGGCATGTGGGTGACAGACTCATGTGTGCCCAGCTCCAGTTGTGCATGTGCCCACACGCGCACGCTCTCCCCTCACATGAATGGAGCTGGCTGTCCTCTGGGGAGGGGCAAGGAGTCAATTAGGGACCACCAATGATAACGCTGGGCTCCATACCCTGTACCCTTCTCAGAGAAGATGTCCCTCAAAAGGGGCCCTCCGACAGGTCTGCATCCGGCAGGCAAGTACAGGCAATCCTCGACTTATGTCCACAATTGTGCCCAGTGTTTCTGTTGCTGAGACCTTCCTTGCCCCATTTGTTAAGTGAATCCCTGCAGTTATTCACTTAGTGACATGGTTGTTCAGGGAATCTGATTGTTAAGTGAATCTGGCTACCCCACCCCTGACTTCACTGGTCGGAAGGTCACAATAGGGGATCATATGAGCCCCCCCCGACACTGCGATGGTCATAAATATGAACCAGTTGCTTTGTGTCTGAATTTTGATCATGTGACCACAGGGATGCTATGACGGTCGTAAGTGGGAAAAATGATCAGTCCCTTTTTCCAGTGCCATTGTAACTTTGAACGGTCAGTAAATGAACTGTTGTAAGTTGAGGATGACCTGTATGGTTTTGGGCAAGAGGTCGCCCGATGGACATCCACCCCAATTCTAGTGGCAATGAATGGCACGTGATGTCATCTTTTCCACTTATTTTGTTTTTCCCCGAAAAATTAACTGTTAACAGAAGTATATTTTCATTTGTCATCTGGATAGATTACGCAATTGCCAAGCCCGAGATCCTGACCCGGATTGAACAAGGAGACTCCTTGTGTGATACAAATGTTGACGCCATGCCTGAGAATAACACCCCGGCACACCCTGGCACAGGTAAGTTCTCTGTTTCTTGAAATACAGCTTTGATTTTCTTTTTTTTTAATCCTCTTTTTCATAAGAGGTAGGTTGCTCTCAGTTGGTGCTCTTTGAGCCTGGTGGTTTCCTTGCAGACTTTTCATGACCCAACTAGGTAGCATCATCAGTGTTAGAAGGGAAGGAGATTGTGAAGATGTGGAAGAGGACAACGACAACTGTGGAGTCATTGGTGCTCTCTGAACTTGGTGGTTTACTTGCAGACATTTCATGACTCAACTAGGGAACAGCATCAGTGCTAGAAGGGAGGGGAGGGGGGTTTGTGGAGAGGAGGAGGAAGATTGTGTGGTGCATAATACTCTCTGAGCCGGTAGGTTTTCTTGCAGACATTTCATGACCCAACTAGGGAACATCATCAGTGCTAAAAGGAGGGGGAGTTGTGGAATGGAGGAAGAAGAAGAGGGGGAGGGGGAGGACTGGAGTCCTTGGTGCTCTTGGTCCTTCAAAAAACCAGCCCATATAGTGGTGCGGTGGCCTAGAGGTGGAGCTCTCACCTCACAATCAGGAGGCTGTGAGTTCAATCCTAGATAGAGGCAGATATTTTTCTGGGCACAATTGGAATGTATCTGTTGAATATAGCTCCTTATTGGCGATAGAAAGGACATCCGGCCAGTAGACACTCAGCTCCATTCAATTGCCCAGACTCCACCCCGCAAGGGATTATAGGATCATTAAAAGAAGATAGCGATTTGACAACCGGTACTCTGAATTGGATGCCAAAGCATATTGGCAACTGATAAGACAGCTGACCTCTTTGCAAATCTCGGCTTGCCCGAAACCAGGCTGACCGCCACATTTTGAACCTGGATGGATACTTTTCAAGGGTTGGTCACCTTCAGACCACAGGGGTTTTGACCTCGGGGTTTACGGCAACCTTTTTCTCTCTCCTCCACTCAGAGTCCACCGTTGCTCCAGTCGATGTTTCTTTGTGGCTGAAGGAAGAAGTAGAAGGACCTCAAGGCGGTGGCAATGCCAGGCCTCCTGAGGAGATTGGTGCTGGACTTCACGAGGGTGAATAGCTGGTGTCTTGGAATTGTGGTTTGGCATAGAAAGAAAGGAGCATTTGATATTGCCTTTTTCCCCCCATAAGGGCAGTTTTTCTTAATTGACCCGAAATTTGTTGACCTGGGAGATGAACATCCCAGAATCTTGTTTCCCTCTGGACCATACCAGAATGACACATTCTGGAGACAAATGAGAAGCTTGTATGGATGAATCTGACATCTTACTGCTTATTTGTTATTTATATATTAGCTTTTCCCCCCCGCCTTGATTACTTTATAAGTAACTTTAGGTCAGGAACATCTTCCTATTTTTCCCACAATGACCCTGTGAGGTGGGCTGGGCTGGGAGAGAGGGACTGGCCCAAAGTCAGCCAGCTGGCTTTAATACCTGAGTGGAACTAGAACTCACTGTCTCCCAGTGATTGGCCCAAAGTCACCCAGCTGACTTTCATACCTAAGGCAGGACTGGAACTCAATGGCTCCTGGTGATTGGCTCATAGTCACCCAGCTCTTTTTCATGCCTACTGTTGTGGTTTGCCAGCAGCCTGTGCAGACAGCAGCAGAATCGGACAGTGGGGGAGAACGGGGACCAGTCAGGGAGTCTGGAGAGCACTCGGACGAGGGTCCTGCGTCCGATGCAGAGATGGGGCCAGGACCATCTGGGAGTAGGGTGCTGCCTCTGGAACCTCCGGAGTCTGGCAGCAGCAAGGCAGAGGACCCAGGGGAGCCGGTTCCCATTGCACATGTGTGCAGAGCTGCTAGAAGGCAAGAGCAGCTAAAACAAAAGGGGCGATTCAGGAGTAAGGCTGGGAGGTGATTGCCCCTCCCATAAAGATATAAAGGACAGGCAAAGATGACAAAACCTTTGCAGGTAGCAAAGTTGTTTGTTCGGTTCCGTACTTCAGTTGGTTTTTTGTTCTAGTTCATTTGACACTTCTGTTGTTGGCAGCACTTCACAGGAAAGAAAGGTGGGTGTTTATCTCGAGGGACTGTTTGAGATTCATTACCTGCTGGGAATGAAAATAATTCCCAGATTTGCAATAAAACATGACTTGTTTTTAAAATAAGCGTGTGCGTAATTACGGTCTCGGAAGCCTTGGTCAGAACACCTACAGTGGGACTAGAACTCACTGCTGGTGATAAGCTCCAAAAGTCACCCAGCTAGCTTTCATACCTAAGGCAGGACTAGAATTCAGTGCCTCTGGTGATTGACCAAAAGTTGGCTTTCATACCTAAGGCAGAACTAGAACTCATCGTCTCCTGATGTTGGGGACAGCACAACTAACTAAACTGGCACCTATCTGCTGGAATTCTAACTGAACATTAATTTAAACTCCCTGCAATTTCCTTGTACTTGATTCCTTGTGATAAGTGTGATCCTATTTCCTGTCAAAGTTTCTCTTCACAATATCCCTCCACTACTATCCCATTCCATGATCACCTAGACCCAGGAGTGTCAAAGTCGAGGTCCGGGGGCCCCTAGGGTGCTTGGATCTGGCCTGTGGGGCCACCGTGGAAACAGTGAAGGGCTGGCCTGCAGCACCTCTGCCAGCAAAAATGGAGTTGGAAGGGCCACCCACGACCCTCCCGAGGTCCATTTTTGCTGGCAGAGGGTTGCAGGAGACCGTCGCAGCCAAAAATGGAGTTCGGGAGTCCATTTTCGCTGGCACAGTGCTCAGGCCCACCACAAGCACCCCTGACCCAAGTGTCATCGAGCTGGCCATGCCCATCCCGGCCCCCCAAGGTCAAACACTACCCTGATGCTGCCCTCAATGAAATCGAGTTTGACACCCCTGTCCTAGACCAAATACGTCAACCTGGTTTCAATGGGCCCTTCTCCAGCTCTGTCCCAACAACTTTCAGTTGATCTCACCTTGTTGCCAACCATCTTCTCAACCTGAATGCCACAGGCAGCGTCCTTCTGTCCTGCCTTCTCGATTCTGTTTCTGCATGCCTCTTCCAATCCATGAGATTCCTTGATGTTAAGAGAAGAGCGACGCCCCTGTTTTCTTCTCTTCTGTGTCCAGGTTCTTCAGTGGAGTATCTAGACATACCCTCAGGGATTAAAGAGGAGATGGAGGAGGTGTGCTTGGGCCCCGGGGAATCCCACAGAGAACACATGCAGTACAATCCTAGTGAGGGTAAGTACTCCTTTATGTGGTAAACTATATTGCACTTATATACCACTTCACAGTGCTTTACAGCCAGAGGTGGTATTCAGCCAGGTGGAACCGATTTTGGTGTACTGGTTATGGAAATTTTGAGTAGTTCAGAGAACTGGCAAATACCACCTCTGGCTGGGCCTGCCCCCACCGTTACCTCTCCTATATTCCCTTTGTTTTTTTAGCTCAGCTGATTTGCACAGCAAAGTGGATTGCTGCGCCTTAGCCAAGCTAAAAAACAGCACAGCTCACCAGCGTTGATACAGAGGGTGGTCTTTGAGCTCTGTGCATGTGCGCGAAGCGGTTTTCAGAGTCTGCATATTGCCCCCAACAATCTGGGTCTTCTTTTTAACTCATATGTTTGAAGTCCTACTAGGCTGTGCTATCTAGATATTTCTTCATTTTTATCCTTGTTGTTATCAGTAGAATAATAGTTGAAGCTCAGGGATGAATGGTGGGGTCCTTGGTGGTCTCTGAGCTGGGTGGTTGTCTGGCAGATGTTTCATGACCCAACTAGGCAACATCATCAGTGCAGTAGGTAGTGGGGTTAGCAGAGGAGGAGGAGGGCTGGGTGGTCCTTGGTGCTCTCTGAGATTGGTTGTTTGCAGATGTTTCATGACCCAACTAGGGAACGTTATCAGTGCTAAGAGGGAGTGAGGTTAGAGAGGAAATCCCACTCCCTTCTTACACTGATACCTAGTTGGGTAATGAAATGTCCAGAAGAAAACCACCAAGCTCAGAGACTGTCAAGGACTCCACAATTGTTCATTATATTAAGCTGATCTAAGATCCCCAGACCTCTTCCTGTCCTCACTGTATGTTTGGGTCAACCTCTCAACAATCCTCAGTCTCCACGGGTGTTGGTTTTTCAGAGATTGTCCATTTCATCAAGATAATAAATTGGAAAGCCTTTATTTGTTTGTTTGTTTTGTCTTCCTTCCTTCCTTCCTTCCTTCCTTCCTTCCTTCCTTCCTTCCTTCCCTCCCTCCCTCCCTCCCTCCCTCCCTCCCTCTTTCTTCCTTCCATCTTTCTTTTTCTTCCTTCCCTTTCTCTTTCTTTCCTTCTGTTTCTTCCTTCCCTCTTCCTTCCATCCCTTTCTTTCCTTCTCTTTTCTTTCTTTTCTTTTTCCTTCTTTCCTTTCCTTTCCTTTCCTTTCCTTTTCTTTCCCTCCCTCTTTCTTTCTTTCTTTCTTTTTCTTTCTCCTCCCTTCCTTCCTTCCTTCCATCCTTCTTTTTCTTTCTTTCTCTCTCTACCCCGCCTCCCTTTCTTTCTTGATAGAATATCAGACCATTACCATTTCTGAGGAACATCTCTGTGGACTTCAGGAAGACCAATGTGCTCAGGACTCATTCTTTGGGGAGGGCCCTAGCTCTGGTAAGAGGAGAATTTTGGGTTCATCTGATGTCCCTTTTGAATGTGATGGTAGTTTCTTTGTTGAGATGTGGCCTTCCCACTGAATTAACCTCAGTAATCCCACCTTGTCATGTTATAGGCTATGAAACCCACAAGTCCTGGTCAAGAATGTCAGGGAGCAGAGGTTGGGGAGGGTAGGATCTGCTTCAATTCGTCCTTGAATTACGACCACAATATGAGTCCAACATTTCCATTGCTCACACTTAAGGGAGTTTTGCCCCATTTTACTCCCTTTCCCCACAGTTTTTTGTGAATCATCACAGTTGTTAAATTGGTAACAGAGTTGTTAAGTGAATCTGGCTTCCCCTTTTGCTTGTCAGTAGGTCGCCAGAGGCGATCACTTGACCCCAGGATGCTGCAACTGTCATAAATACATGGCAATTACCGAATTTTGATCATGTGACCACAGGGGTGCTGCAACACTCGTAAGTTTGAAAAATAGGCATAAGTCACTTCTTTGAGTGCCATTATAACTTCAAACGGTCACTAAACAAACGGTTAAGTTGAGGATTACCTGTACTGGGCTCAGTGGCAACTTGACAAACCATTGTGCTTGGAGGAATCAATTTATCCTTAATTTGATTACTTGAATGTGTGCCGTCAAGGTAGTGTTGGCCATTAATATCGGTCATTAATGACCGTTAATAATGGTACTGTTGGCCATTAATGGCCATTAATTATGCCTTCTCCAGCATAATTTGGCCCTTCAACTGTTGCAGTAATGCAACCATGACTGTTCTGAGTTTGTTCACCTTGTGTTGGTTGTCCTTCTCTCTTCTTTCCTTCTGCATTTCCCACCCTTATGGACTACCCCCAAGCAAGCAGAATCTTTGCATAATATGATAATTTAAGCCTGGTCATTTGTGCTTCGAGGGAGAAGTCTGGATTGATTGGCCTGGTTGCATCATGCTTGTGTCAGCAGCACCGAGGCACGTCTGTATTGACCGGATTAGCCGGTGACATCACTGTTGCCTGGGGAGAGGCCTACTTGGAGGCCAACAAGAGTTGAAGGGAAGGATGGGAACTCACCCCGCCCTAGAGCACCAGGTCTCAAACGCGTGCTTGCTGACCTCCAACCTAGCATACTAACCACGTGAGCCACAGTGCTCCCAATTGTCGTGATGATCCATATATTTGTTGTCTGGGGAATTCTGGGAGTTGAAGTCCACAGGTCTTAAAAGTTGCCAAGGTTGGATACCTGATTTACATACTTTGATTGAAGGAGTGAAATTGTTACCAAATCAGGAAAATATATATTTGCGCTTCTCCCACCTAAAACATTGAAGTTAAATTGTTCTCAAACAGTTAAACTATTTTTTAAATTATCTCTCATTTCTCTCTGTGTCTACAGTATTTTGCAACAGACTCTTATTTTCGCTTGCCATGTCCTCAAAGGGGAAGAGAAAGGGCCACGGTTCCTCCGAAGAGCGCAGCAAGAAGCACAGGAAGGCCATCAGTCTGAATTTGAAGATGAAGATCATCAAAGCCTACGACGCTGGGAAGAAAGTGAACATCATTGCTCAAGAAGAAGGCCTGGCCCATTCCACCATCTCCACCATTTTAAAGAACAAGGAGCGGATCAGGGAGGCCATGAAAGGATCACCGGGGACAAAAGCCATTATCACCAGGCAACGCAAAGGCCTCATCCACGAAACTGAGAAACTCCTGATGCTTTGGATCGAGGATCAGATCCAGAAAAGGATTCCCATCAGCCTCCCTCTCATTCAGACCAAGGCGCGCAGCATTTTTGCCACCCTGAAGGAACGAGCGGGCGAGGAATGCACTGAAATGTTCACGGCCAGCCGCGGCTGGTTCATGCGGTTCCAGCGAAGGTTTAATTACCACACTGTGCACCCGCCAGGCGAAGCTGCGGGAGCCAACAAAATAGTAGCCCAACGCTTCCTTGATGACTTCGACGATCTCATCACAGAAGGGAATTATTTGCCTGAACAGATATTCAATGTGGACAAAACCAGGTTATTCTGGGAAAAAATGCCTGAACGGACCTACCTTCACCAAGAGGCCCAAGCTATGCCTGGATACAAAGCTTTTAAGGACAGGATCACTTTGCTGTTGGGTGGAAATGTTGCCGGATTCAAGCTGAAGCCGTTTCTGATCCACAAATCAGAGGATCCTCCCATGTGCGAAAATATCAGCCAGGAGACCCTGCCCGTTTATTATCAATCTGATCAGAAGGCTTGGATGACCCAAGTCTTCTTTGAGGACTGGTTTGTGAATTGTTTCATCCCTCAAGTGCAGGAATATTGTTTTCAAAACAGAATCCCTTTTAGAATTCTTCTGCTCCTCAACAACGCCCCTGGATATCCCCTGCACCTGGACGATGTCCATCCAGACGTGAAGGTTGTTTATCTACCAAAAAACACCAGCCCTTTCCTGCAGCCCATGGATCAGGGAGCTGTCTCGACCTTCAAAGCATGCTATTTACGGGCCACACTGGCCACAGCTGTCGCCGCAATGGAGGACAATGGGGTGATCTTGCACGAGTTTTGGAAAGCATACGATATCAGCCACTGTATTGAAAACGTCGCGACGGCCTGGAAGGACATCAGCTTGAAATGCATGCAAGGGATTTGGGAACGATGCTTAAAGCGTTTTGCTCTCCTTGTCCATAATTTTGAAGGCTTTGACCCGAACAAAGATTTGGAGGAAATAAGTCACAACATTTTGACGCTCACCCGAGCCCTCAGTTTAGAGGCAGACACAGAAGATGTGAAAAAATGGATTGCCTACCCTGAGGGAGAGCTTTCCAACGAAGAATTGATCGAATTGAAAGAAGAATTGGAGGCCCAAGGCATTGCGGAAGAGGAGGAAGAAATAAAATTCTAGACTTAAGTTCAGGAAGTTCAGTGTGAAACTATCAACTGGCGTTTTTCTCAGATGTTAGCAAAACGGTATGAAAATTAGGAAGTATGGATCCAAATGTAAGAACATTTTGGAAAGTTACATTGGGAGACCAGGAAGTTCGTGTGAAAATATTGATCAGTGTTTCCTCGTACGAAAATTAGGAAGTGTAGATCTAAATGTAGAACGTTAAGGAAATTAACATTGGGAGCCCAGGAAGTTCATGTGAAAATATTGACCGGTGTTTTCTCATGTTAATGAAATGTTACGGAAATTAGGAAGTATGGATCTAAATGTAAAATGTTTGGAAAATTACACTGGGAAGCGAGGAAGTTGAGTGTGAAAATATTTTCTCAGATGTTTAATGAAATGTTACGAAAATTAGGAAGTATGAATCCGAATGTAGAACATTTTGGAAAACTACATCGGGAGCCCACGAAGTTCAGTGTGAAAATATTGACTGGTGTTTTCTCAGATATTAATGAAACGTTATGAAAATTAGGGAGTATGGATCCCATGTAGAACATTTTGGAAAGTTACATCAGGAGCCCAGGAAGTTTGTGAGAAAATGTCGATCGGTGTTTTCTCGTGTTAATGAAATGTTACAAAAATTAGGAAGTATGGATCAAAATGTAGAACATTTTGGAAAGTTACATCGGGAGCCCAGGAAGTTCAGTGTGAAAATATTGGTGTTTTCTCATGTTAATGAAATGTTGCGAAAATTAAGAACTATGGTTCCGAATGTAGAACAGTTTTGGAAAGCTATGTCGGAAATGCATGTGTTTCAAGGAAATAGATGAGATGAAGAAAAAAATGTGCAAAGAAAACTTAGTGAATTCTTTACGGACAGTTATTTCTTGCTCACCTCTTCCTTCCTCCCCATCCTGAAAAACAGGAGAAACCAGAAAATGCTCAGTTCATTAGCCTTCTCGGCCTCGGTGTCTGACATTTCAAAAAACACAGCAAAAAGACTAATCTTTGGAAGGGGATTTCTGTTGATGTTTACAGGTACACTACTGTAATTGTAAATGCTGATTTTTGTATTATTTTTGCATTATAACACAACATGATGGCACTTAATAATACATATTAGATCAAAGATATTTTTTAAATATTGGAAATGATCTTTGGTTCATTGGAGGACAAAATTGATTTATTTAGAAATAAAGATGTTTTAAAACATGAAAAAAATATAGCTTGGTTCATTGAAGGCTAAAGTTGTGTATAAAGGGAAGAATTATAAGTTAAATTGCATATCAATGGAAAAAGTAAAATTGTGATTCTCCACACCCCACTTTTGGACTGCTTTATTTCGTGACCGAGTTGTTGGTCCTGATTGTGGTCCCTAAACCAGGATTGCTTACATATTGGTCTTCCATTAAAATAATCGTTTTAATAGTTTGCACATAATTGTGCAAAGGTGCTGGCCAAGAAACCAGGAGACAGTAAATTGTAGTCCCACCTTAGGCATAAAAGCTGATTGGGTGACTTTGGGCCAATCACCAGGAGATGGTTCTAGTCCCACCTTAGGTGTGAAAGCTGGTTGGGTGACTTTGGCCAATTACCATAAAAGTGATATGGGTAATCACCAGGATTGGCCCAAAGTCACCTGACCAGATTTCATGCCTAAGGCAGAACTAGAACTCACTGTTTCCTGCTTCCTAACCGAGTGCCTTAACCACTAGACCAAATGATCTCCTTATATTTTCCCCATTGGTTATAGTCAAAGAATGTGTGTGTGTGTGTATGTATGTGTTTGTGATGTACTGGAAGCTGTGTGAGTTGTATCAGGAAAAGCCAAAAGGATTGAAAAAAGATTTTGTAGGAAGACCTAACTGCCTTGTATGGGGAAATGGATGCACAATGCCAGTTTGGTATCACACATAGTACAATTTATTTGGTCAACTCAGTACGGCGTATCACCGCAGTCAGTAAGTGAATCCCTCGTTCACTACGGCATTGTTTTGCTGAAAAGCCAGAAATTAAGTACCAGTGTTCAACAAAACCTTCGCCAAACGCAGTCATCTGTCAGTGAGATTCTGCAAATGCGGCCATATTGCTAATGGCCTGACGTGATAATGTGACCATACAAGAGGACAATTGCCAGAACTTTGGATCCGAGTTGTAAGCCCCCTTTTCAAGGCTAGTTGTGACTCCAAATGGCTACTAAGTGACTCGTTAGTCAAGAACTACCTATTTGTATTTGGGCCTGAGGAAGCCATGCATCAGTGTTTTGGCCAACATAAAATGGAGCAGGGATAGGCTTGCTAGCAATTGCTCTCTCTCCCCCGCTCCTGCCCCATGTACTGTCTGCACACAGTTGTGGCGCCTTGGAATGAGGCGAGAACTGGGGCCGATAACATTTCATTCCAGAGTATCGAATGAACAATCCAACTTACTTGCATGCAACTTTGGAACCACTTACCACTTTGCAAGATGCCACTAGGGCAGGGGCGTCAAACTCTATTTCATTGAGGGCCACATCAGGGTTGTGGGCATGGTCGGGTGTGGCCAGCTCACTGTCACTCGTGTTGGGGGTACCTGTGGTGGTCCAAGCACTCTGCCAAGAGAAAACACTCCTGAGCTCCCATTTTCAGCTCCAACAACTTCCTGCAACCCTCTGCCAGCGAAAATGGAGCTTGGGAGGGCCGCGGGTGGCCCTCCCGAGCTCCATTTTTGCTGACACAGGCACCATGGGCAGGTCCTTTGCCGTTTCCAGGATGGCCCCCACGGGCCAGATCTAAGCTCCCCACAGGCTGGATCCAGCCCGTGGGCCTTCAGTTTGATACCCCTGCACTAGGGGGATGCAGCCTTTTCATCTTGTTTACATTTCCCCCCATTTTACGAACTTTCTTGCCACAGTCGTTAAGTAAATCACTGCAGTTGCTAAGTTAGTCACATGGTTGTTAAGTGAATCTGGCTTACCCATTGATTTTGCTTGTTGGAAGGTCACAAAAGGACCAAGAGACACTGCAACTGTTAATAAGTTTAAGTACACACCAGTTTGCAAGTGCCTACATTTTGAATCACGCGACCCTGGGAATGCTGCAACAGTTGTATTTGTGAAAAACAGTAATAAGTCACTTCTCTCACACCTTTGTAACTTTGAATGGTCACGAAATGAACTTGAAGACTACCTGTATTAAAGAGTAATACAGGTAGTCCAGTTGTAAATCAAGGACTACCTGTAATACAGTTGGATTTAAGGTAGTGAGAACTTGGTGTGGAAGCGGGCTGGAGGTCTTTGCTTATGGCCATGGTTTTAGGGTTGCTTTCTGAGTCCTCTTTTTGTGGGGAGGGGAGGGGGAGCATTTTCAGGGCTGGAGAGAGTGATGTGAAGGCTACATCCTCTTGGTGACAAAAAGAATTTGGAGCGACAAGGCAAACTTGAGATTTCATGCCGGTGTCTGAACAGGCAGAGAGGGCAGAAGAACTGGGAGCCTGTCAGCCTCAATGATAAAACATACCATGAGGAAAACCACAGCCGAGCCTTTGGCAAAAGAGCTTTTTGGCATAGATTGACACTGGCCGAAAAGTGGTAAACCAGGCGTTTGATACTGCAACTTGATTGACAGCAGCGAAATAAGGAAGGGTATCTCTGAGGAGTGGACTGAGAAGGTGGAACTGTTCTGAAGTTTGGCCACGGACAGCTGCCCCGCGTGGCCCTCCGGAGAAGAGACGCAGGCGGTGGGGGACAGTCCATTCCAACTTGGGCTGTCTTTCATACCCACTGCACCCAAACGCTCCTCTGATTGTCTAGTAAAGTGCATTGAGAGTGTGGGCGGAAAACCACAGCCATGCGCAGCAACCTTGGGGCCTGCGTCTTTCTCCCTGGAGGTGAGGGAACCACATCCTTGGGGTGCAGCCGCGTACCCTTTTGACTCCAGCAGGCCGGCCTTCAGTGCTGGACTGGGTAATGGAGCCAAGAAGGTAAGTGGACACAATCACATTTTAGGCGCGATTTTTATTTCCCAGCTTGGCCAGGACTCGCAGCACCTTGGACTGCAGTGCAGCATGACGAGTGTCTTTTGGGAAGCTGTCTTTCCATCGAAGAAATATTTCAAGACAGCTGGCGTGTTCTGAGTGCTGGGAGCTAGGCTTATTCAACAGGACTCACACAGTCCTGATCAGGCAAGCAAGAAGGAAGCCTCTCCATGGGGAGAGAAGAAGCATTGGAGCTGCCCCCACGGAAGGTGGGGAGGAACTCGGCCCACCAGTGGGTCAATTCTAGCCCAGCGGTTCATTTGGCACAAAAGCCCCTTTGTGTTCCAGCTTCAGGTCCCACTGGGTAGGTTCGCCTCAAAGAGAGGGTCTTTCTCCAGCGGGTTGGCGACTGGCAAGCTTGGCATGGCGGCGGTGGCTGCTCCTGGTGCATGCGTAGATGCTACTTTAATGACTGCTTGTATTGGAAGTGCTTGTTGCAGTGTGAGCAGGCGTACGGGTTCTCTCCCATGTGCATGCACTGATGTTCCAGCAGGTACTGCCGGCAGGTGAAGGTCTTGCACTCAGTGCAGCAGTGGCGCCTCTCGCTGTTGGCGTGGCTGGCCTGGTGGCTGAGGAA
The DNA here is from genome assembly GCA_033807585.1 of Hydrophis major. Classification (NCBI taxonomy): domain Eukaryota; kingdom Metazoa; phylum Chordata; class Lepidosauria; order Squamata; family Elapidae; genus Hydrophis; species Hydrophis major. The sequence goes on along the minus strand of JAUCBL010000062.1, from coordinate 105,867 downwards.
GGCCTGGGCGTGGCCGAAACTGTCCACACTTGCGACAGGAGTACAGCTTAGCCCCGGCTTGGTGAATGCTGCTTTGGTGCTTGACCAGGTGGTGGGTGCGCACGAAGTGCTTGTCACATTGCCCACAGTGGTAGGGCCACTCCCTGGTGTGGATCCGGTAGTGGTTGGTCAGCTTGGACTTCTCTGTGAAACACTTCTCACACTTGGGACACTGGTAGAGCTTTTCCCCTGTGTGGGTGTGGGTGTGGTCATCCAGGTGCTGTTTCCGGATGAAGGTCTTGCTGCACTGGGGACATTGGAAGGGGCGCGGCCGCTCGCGGTGCATCTTCTGGTGGGCCACCAGGCTGGACTTGTGGTTGAAGGCTTTGTGGCACTCCGAGCACTAGTGTGGCCAGTCAGCATGGATGGTCTGGTGGCTGAAGCTGCAGCCGCACTTGGAGCACACAAAGGGGCTGTTACTCTTCACCATGGTGTGGGTCTTCTGGTGGATCAGCAGGCTGGTCTTGAGCTGAAAACTCTTTGGGCAGAGGGAGCAGGCATGCAACCAGCCAGCTGTCTCAGAGACGGCCACATCGCTGAAGCTGTTGCTATTCTCTGGGCACAGGTAGGGCTCAGGGACCTGAGGGACACCAGACTCAGTCCCTGGCCTGACCCCTTCCCCATACACTTCCACTCCAGTGGGGATCCTCGGGGGCAAGGAAAACTCATCCAGACCCTTGAAGCATCTCAGCTGGCCTTCAAGCAGGTTGCTGGCAGGGTGGCCTCGGGTTCAGGGCAGCTTCTCTTGCTGGGGTGGGGTGGCTCCTCTGGTGGCTTTTGGGGAGGGGGAGGAGCAGCAGGTTGACTGAGGGCAGCTGGGGATCTGGAAGATTTTGTCGCTGGGTGCTACAGGGAGCTGGGCAGGCAAGGCTCGTTTCAAACTTTCTTGGGGCTTCTGTTCCTCGCTTTTGATTCTGGTGCTCTCGTCTGGAAAGAGAGGAGAATGGTGCAGGTGGGGAAATAATTCCATTAAAACAGAGGTAGAAGCTGGAGCCGAATCATTGGAAGCCACCCCCACGCCCCCCAGCCCAAAGAATCTGAATCAAATGGACAGATTTTGCAGTGAAGGAGAGTTAATGTTTGAGGTTGTCATTGGAAGAAGACAAAAGAGGGGGGCAAATGTTTTGAAGGCCTGTTACTCAGCCTTGGGCACTTGAAGATAGGTGGACCAATTCCCAGATTTCTCCAGTCCTCATGCTTTACAAATGGCGGATTTCAATTCCCAGAATCCCCCAGCCAATCATGCTTTAAGAGGTGGACTTCAATTCCCAGAATTCCCCAGCTAGCATGTATAAACAGGAGAGGGACTTTGACTCCCAGTAAGGCCAGCTGAGGAATTCTGGGAGTTGAAGTCCATAAGCCTTAAAATTCCCAAGGTTGGAGACCCCTCACCATGGGACTGAGTAAGCCCCCCCTGTGTCATATACCAGGTGTGCCTGCAGTCGGCTAGGTGCAGGCGAAAATCGTACCCATTCGTGTGCTTTTGTTTTACCTTTGGAATCTCCCCCTTTGAGCTGAGGGGGAGACTCAGAATCCAGAAATTGCAGTTCTTCAGGAGGTTCTCCACGTTCTCCAGCCACCGTTGGAACGCCCAGTACTCCTGGATCAGGGTGCCCAATGCTGCCAGGTGGCTGCCGAGTTTGAGTTCCATTTTCTCACACTCAAAGATCTTCTCGGCCATGGCCATCTGGCTTTTGAGGTTGAGCAGGTGAGCAGCTGAGGTGTCCGCCTTCCTCTCCACTGCTTGGAGGGCGGCCAGCACCATCCAGAGGGAGATCTCAGCCGCCGGGTAGATCTCTTGTTTGGCCAATTGGTCGAAGATGGTGGGTGGTTGGAAGGGCGCCAGGTTCTGAAGCTCCACCTCCCATTCCCACGCCTTGATGGGGAGGAAGATCAGAAACTCAGTGGCTGTACTCGGCGACGATGGGTTGGCTGAGGACAACCCGGAGGAGAACGGACAGACCACGACAGGGAGTCCTCAATTTAGAACTGTCCTTAGTGATGTCTTGAAGATACACACACACACACACCCAAATTAACAATTGAGGACCCTTGTTCACATTTATGACTTGTGGAATCCCTGCTGTGCATGATCAAAATTTGGATGCTCAGCAAGTGACTCGTATTGATGACAGTTGCACATCAATTTAGTGACCGTTGCAAGGTACAACAGCCCTGAACAAAGGGGACTTAGGACCGTGTCTCACACTTACGACTGTTGTGGCATCCCCACGATCGCGTGATCCAAATCCGGACACTAGGCAAACCAACTCATATTTATGATGGCCGCAGTGTGTCGGGCTCACCCAATCCCCTTTTACAACCTTCTGAAAAGCCAGATTCATTTAACAACTGGGTGACTCACCAGCACCCCCTTTCCCCAACGGGGTTCAGGTGAGGTCTCCAAAGAGAGAGCAGCCCAGCTGGTGCATCTAGAGGCCCCCTAGACTGCCCCCCCACAAAAGGAGCCACCTGAAAGCTCCCCCCCAAGAGGGATTCTGCCTGCTGCTCCCAACAGCCCCCTCCCCAAATTTGGGGGTGGGGGCTTTGTGTATTGCTAAGCCCTCTGCACATGCTCAGGAACCCTCCTGCCCCACCACTTGAGACTGTCAATCAGGGGGTTCAGGGGGGTGTCCCCAAAGAGAGGGCATACCATCTGCGGGTTAAAGATCCCCCCAAATCCAGCTTGCCCCCTCCCAAAAAGGAGCCATCTTCCCCCACTCCCAAAGGGGAATCCTGCCTGCTGCTCCCAACAGCCCCCTCCCCAAATTGGGTGGGTGGGTGGGGCTTGGTGCATTGTTGAGCCCTCTGCACATGCTCAGGAACCCTCCTGCCACTCCTTTGAGGCTGTCAATCAGAGGGTTCGGGGGAGGGGTTCTGGTAGGAATGATAGTCACCTAACAGTTGGGTTGGCAATATATAAACCAGGATAGTCATTTAATACTGTTGTATCTTTAAGAAAATGCTGTAATTGTGATTGGCTGAGGTTCCTCCAACAGCCATAAGATGGAGCCAGAAACCTGGTTTGTTCTCTTCTTGCATTTCCCTATTGCCTTTTGCCTGATCGTCGTTCTGCTTGGATTGCTGTGAGTATAGCAACTGTTAGCAAACTCAGTTTACTGAACTTTGTTTATGATACTGGACTTTGTTTTTGGATTATCCCTGAACTGATTGTATTGAATACTACCTGCTTTAACCATGTATGATTTGGACTGTTTGTTGGACTTTGTTTACCTGTTTACTGGAAGTAAAACCTACATTTTACTATTCAGGGTATCTGTATGCTGGTTGTGTGTTATTCAACACCACTCTCACTGTTTCCCTGAGTGCACTCATTCTTCTAACGGGGAATACCTCAACAGGTTCTCAAAGAGAGGGTATCCCATCTGGGGCTTAAAGAGCCCCCCTACCAAATTGGGGGTGGGGGGGCTTGGGGCATGGCTGCAAAGGCTGTGCACTCTGAACATGCTCAGGGGCACCCCTAGTTCAGGGGTCCTCCAAAGAGGCTGCAGCCCAGCTGGGTCACCTAAGACCACCACCCCAACGCCCCCCAAAAGCCAACCTGGACCCCAGGACCCCCCCATCTCCTGTTCCTGCCCCTCCCCTCCCTCCCTCCCTACCCATCCCCATTGCTGACCCTCACCTGGACAGGCGTCCACTCAGCCATGGCCGAAGCCTGCTATGTGCAGTTTTCGTGCATGCGCCCTGGCGCCACACCATGCTCCAACAACGGGCCAGCCTGTGCAGGGCAGATCAGCCAGCACGCATGAGCTCCACGGGGGGCTCCCGTTGGAAGCTGGCACCTTCTGTAGCTGGCACCAAAACTTTAGCCACTATAGAAAACCCCAGCTACAGAATTATCAGAGAAGCCATAGAAATTGAAAAAAGACCTGAAAGCATGAATAGAAGAGATGACTCCACCAGACTGTCAATTATCTGGAAGCCTGCACTCTCAAACAAAAAAATCTCCACACCACAAGCCAGACAAACACCTGGGCACAAACAGACTCCCCCTAATACCTCCAGCTCAAACACACCCCAACCAGGCACCCAGATGAAAGCTAGCTTCCTAATAAATGATAGCTGTCCATTTACTGGGAACCAAGCTGCGCTAAAAACCTCCAATACAGGAAACACAATGTTGCCAGCCAATCAAGACAAAAAAACCTACAAAACAGACAAAAGATATTAGAAACACCAATCAAGCAGAACACAACAAACTCCAAGACCAATAAACACAGACCAAGACTCCCAACCAATCAGGATGAAGAAAAAACCATTCTGGCACAGCAGTAGGCTAGCACCAAATTTAAAACAGAAAAGGCTGGGAAAGTCTGACTCACAAACGAACACTATACAGAACCTTGATGATGGCAGATGAGATTCTGCCGAAACGTTGCTGCAACTTAAAAAGCACAACTATAATGATGTGGGAAAATACCCGAACAAAGCTGAATACCATACATATAAATACCCACGAAAACTTATGTGTGTGTGTGTGTGTATATATATATACACATACACACACACACACACACACATATGTATGTATGTATGTATGTTATGGCTCCCCCTTCAAAGTTCCAACAAAACAAAACCAAAGGCAGCCGCCCCAAAACTCAAATCCAACAGAAAGGAGTCTTACAAGATTATATTCCACACGCCCTGTTTCTCACAACAGTTCTGGCACAAATTCTCAAAGCTCCGAGCCTCTGCTGAAAACCTCTGCATGTAATCAATCACTTTGTTCCTGAAAAACTTCCCCCACACAGCTGTGTCCTTTTATAATCCTTGAGGCAACGTGCTAATTACTAATTATTGGCTCGCCCTCCCTTCTAACTGAGTTTGTCTCCGTGAACCACCTAGATGGGCGTGTCAATCTCCCTAAATCATCATCTGGCCTGATGCCTCCACACAGCTTGACGTTTCAGCCTCCTTCTTGTTCTGGCATCTAGCCACGATCTGTCAGCTTCCTCGCTCGACTCCTCGGACTCATCTTGTGGCTCAACTGCAGGCATGAATGAGGTCGAGGGTTCAGGCGAAGAATGTCTGTGTGATAACCTCTCATACCCCTGGCTCATATCTGTGTCTTCTAACAATTCAGACTCCAAATTCTCAGCAGATTCCAGCCTTTCATCCTCAGAGTCATCAGAAGCAAAACTCACAGCAGGATCAATCCTTTCAGTCACAACATATATATATATGTATATGTATATGTATATGTATATGTATATGTATATGTATATGTATATGTATATGTATGTATGTATATATATATATATATATATATATATATATATATATATATATATATATATATATATATATATATATATATGTATGTTCTGTCTCACCTGTGGCCACAAGGTGAGAGTCCAAATGATCAAAGGAAAAAACACGAACAGACAATATCAGGAACAACAGAGTTAACTTTCATCTGGCTGAAGTCATCGTTGGCAGCTTTCCCAGAAGCTGTCTGCAAATCCAGATAATGAGCAGCACTATAAATCAGAGCTGAACGGCAAACAGAAAACTTTTTCCAAACTGCGAACGTAAATAACAAAAGTTTGACCCGAACTTCCCGAACTTCCAAGCTAACATGCCTCCTTATATTCCTTAAAGGGGCGTGTCAGTCTCTCTACTCAGTCCCTGATTTGACGTTTCCTTTCAATTTGTGCTTGACGTCTCAGCCTACTTCTAGTCCTTACATCAACCCAACATTCATCGGCTTGATCATCACCCAAGGACTCCGGCATGTTCTGTTGATCATCTGCTGGCACCTGAGGCATAATTGATGAGGAAGGTTCTGGAGAGGATGGTGATTCCGACACTTCCTCATCCTCCTGGCTCACATCTGCATCTCCCATTAAAGCAGGTTCAAATCCCAATGCCAAACCCTCTTCGTCACTCGAACCTGTGTCTTCTGACACATCAGACTCAAAGCGCACAGCAGGCTCAAACCTCCCAGTCACAACACTATCCCTCACCGCAGGGCCCTTCCCCTGAGTATGACGATCCGGATGTGGTTTTGATGGAAATTGTGCATGATATAGCCAGATAAGGTCCGGGGCATGCACCTTGGATGCATCCTCCCAGGAACGAATCTCTGTTTCATTCTCCAGCCTCCTGACGAAGTACTGAAATCATCCTTTCAGCCATCATGAATCGTGAATGCCAACCACCGTGGCATCAACAACAGGATCATTGCTGGGCCTAGATGGAGAACCCGTATCTTCGGGAGAATGGAGAGCACATGATGGGGTGTCAGGTACCAAAAGGGAACGGTGGAAGACAGGATGAATGCGCATGGACCGCGGTAGGGTGAGCCGATAAGCAACAGGATTGATGACCGCCTCGATAGGGAAGGGACCAACGAAGCGATGGTCCGACTTCTTAATCGGACGATCGACCCGTAGATACTGCAGGATTTTTTTGTGCACTGCAGGAATTTTACTCCAGAAAAGAGTAACACAGTAACACAGACTCCTACAGACAAAAGGATATACTTTATATTATAATATAATAATTTATAATATTTATAAATTTCAGGAGAGAAAATGATACAATCCTACATAGAATAATAAAATAACAGAATAGCCCAATAATCAAATATTACAATATTGTAACAGAATAACAGAATAATAACAGAATTACAGAATAGTCAAACAACAGAATAACACAATTACATAATAATAACTGAATGACAGAATAGCAAATGACAGAATAACAAAATAACAGAATAGCAGAATAGCAGAGTTGGAAGGGACCTTGGAGGTCTTCTAGTCCAACCCCCTGCTCAAGCAGGAGACCCTTCTCTTTTCCTCCTCCTCCACCTCCTCCTCCTCCAAATAACTGAGTTGGAAGGGACCTTGGAGGTCTTCTAGTTGCAGTGAGAGAGAGAGGGAGGGAGGGAGGGAGAAAGTGGACCCGGCATCTGCATGAATATGCTAGGAGGAGGAGGAGGAGGAGGAGGAGGGGAGACAGAAGAAGAAGAGAAGGAGGAAGAGGAAGAGGAAGAGGAAGAGGAGGAGAAGGAGAAGGAGAAGGAGAAGGAGAAGGAGAAGAAGAAGAAGAAGAAGAAGAAGAAGAAGAAGAAGAAGAAGAAGAAGAAGAAGAAGAAGAAGAAGAAGAAGAACTTATGACCATTTTCCACACTTATAACCATTGCAGTATCCCCATTATCACGTGATTAAAATTCAGATGCTTGGCAACTGACTCATATTTATGATGGTTGCAGTGTCCTGTATAGAACTGAACTCTTTTCAACTTTCCCACGCGGTCACTGCTAGAATGAAGGCATCGGGTTTCTCCGCTGGGTTTTTCTCTCTGAATATCTTATCCTTTTTTTTAATAAATAGTTTTTATTGAAATTAAGCTTTAAAAACATTGAACGTGGTGGTCCTTTTGACATATATCTCAGTCTTTACATTGTTATATAAGCAAAATATCCCCAAACATAATAAACATTTATATACATATGTACAGCTATATACATATTTACATTTGATCTTTATATTGATTTCTATCCTAGACATTATGTTGCAATACAGTCTCTTCTTAAATTCTAGTTCACATTTTTTAGACTTCCTTTCATATCCCTCCATACATAGAACTTTTCCCATACTGCATAGAATTCTGAAGTGTCTCGCTCCTTCAATTCTAACGTCATACTATCTAACTCAGCGCATTGGAAAATCTTTTCTATTATTGCTTCATTGTTCGGTATTCCTTTTAACTTCCATGTTTGGGAAATAAGTAATCTTGCAGCTGTAATAACATGAATGATTAGGTAAATATCTGCTTTTTTAAAATTCTCATTTATTATTCCCAGTAAAAACATTTCTGGTGCATAATTTATTTTTAAATCCAACATTTCTTCTAGCCATTGCCATATTTTGTGCCAGAATTCTTGTATTTTCTTGCACTCCCACCACATATGATAATATGTGGCATGTTCTTTCAAACATTTCCAGCATATAGGTGATTGAGAGCTATACATTCTGGCCAGTGGTGGGATTCAAAATTGTTTACTACCGGTTCTGTGGGCGTGGCTTATTTGGTGGACATGGCTTGGTGGTCATGTGACTGGGTGGGTGTGGCTTGGTGGTCATGTGACTGGGTGGGCATGGCCAACTCAATGTCACTCACATCAAGGGGTGCCTCACCTGGCCCCTCCCCTCCCAGCCATTCCTTGTCACCCAGCCTCAACTTATCTATAGTTCTTTAAAAATGTTGTTCACCTTTTTTGACTTTATTATCTGCATACTATAGATGTACTTTCATGGACCACTGAAAGGAGGAAATGGCTTGCATGCTTTGCCCAAGAGTGTGATAGGCAACAGGCTTTTAAGGGGCTGCCACAAAGAAAGGGGGACAATGTATTTTCCAAAGAAGCAGAATCCAAACAAGAAGCAATGGATGTAAATTGAACAAAGAGAGAAGCAACCTAAAACTAAGGAGAAACTTCCTGACAGTGAGAACAATTAACCAGTGGAACTGCTTCTCTCCAGAAATTCTGGGTGTTCAATCACTGGAAGTTTTTAAGAGACTGGACAGCCATTTCTCTGAAATGGTATAGGGTTCACCCCAAGGTCCCTTCTAAGTGTTCTGTTATTATGACACCTTTCCCAGGACCTCTACTCGGAGTTTGGCATCTTCAGTTTTCTTGCCTGAGCTGGGGGTTGGACTAGAAGACCTCCAAAGTCCCTTTCAACTCTTGTTAAACACATGTGTATTTATGCTCTGGACTATTGACATTGAATGCATGTAAACCCTGAAAAATATGTGGTAGCCCTGGGCAAAAGAAAGGCAGAAAAATCACTCCAGTTGTAGGTGTTAGGAATAACCATAGTTACCTAACGTTGTTTGGGTAAATAATATATAAACCATGGTAGCAAAGTTAAAATGTGTTTTCACTTTAAACTCAAAATGATATAATTTGGGTGCGGTTGAGAAATTGCCATAAGAGGGAGCTAGAGAAACTGGATTGCTGCTGGATTGATGGTTGATTGTTCTGCATGTTCCCTGTTGCTGACATCCAAGGAGAAAAGATTTTTTGAATGCTGCATATCTAATCTACTGTGAGAAGATATTTACTGGACTGATTTATGGATTGACATTATAAGTTAACTGATTTTGTTTGAAACTGGATTTTTGCAATTGAACAATCTCTGGACTGAACTGACTGAACACTAGTGAATGATATTTGGACTTTTTGACCCTGCTAAAACTCTTAAAGGAATAAATTATTCAACTAAGACAGTATATCCGTTTTTACTGAGTGTGTAAACTAAAAAAACGCTTTCTCTCATATTCGCCTGACTGCCTGACTGCTGTGCACATTCTGCTAGGGTATATCCCTAACACTGGTTATGGGCTCAGGCTGCACAGCCAGACTAACCAGGATACAACAGGCTTATATAAATTGAGAGTTAGTGTAGTTACACAATACTGTAAACTGACAGCTGTGTTTTATTAGTTTATTATAGTTTAATATCCAAAGAAAAATGGCACAAGTCAATTTACCAAGTTTGTCTCTAATATCCAAACTGGATGGAACAAACTATGTTTCATGGTCTATGAAATGCAGTCTACTTCAATGCAGAGAAGGTTTGTGGAGTATAATTCAAAATCCACCAGAGGTAGATGATTGGGATCCGGAAGATGAGAATGATGCCCAGAAAATAAATGAATATAAACTGAAGAATGAGCAAGCTCTATGTATAATAGGACTGACACTCTGTGACCAGCAGCTTGTCCATATTCGTGGAGAAGAAACAGCTGCTAAGTGTTGGGAGAATTTAAAGAAGATTTATGTTCGAGACAGTGTAGGAGCACATATAAATCTTACACGGAGGCTGTTCAGAACACATCTTCAAAAGAATGGAGACATGTTGACTCATATAAACACTATGAAGAGAATTTTTCAGGAACTGCATGAAAAAGAACTTATCTTCACAGAACTACATCAGGTTTATATAATTTTGTCTTCGTTAGATGAGATCTATGATGACTATGTAACTTCACTGGAAGTACTGCCAAAAGATAACCTCACATTAACTGACATTACTGGCAGATTAATTGAAGAAGCCAGGAGAAGGCTTGAAAGGGATCAACTGAGAAGGGAACAACCACAAGAAGAAAAATTATCTTCAACAGCCTATACAATTAAAAAATGTTTTAATTGTGGAGGAAAAGGACATTTGGCTAGATTCTGCAAAAAAGGAAAATGCCAAAATGCCAAAAAGCATCAAAAAGATGAAACAATTTTTGAAATAGCCATGTATAGCAGCAAAATTGTAAATAATAATTTATGGTTTGTAGATAGTGGAGTGTCGCACTGCATAACAAAAGATAAGAAAATATTTATTGAAATGTCAACGAGTTCACAACAGATATCGTTAGCTAATGGCTGAAAAATGAAAGCAAAAGCTGAAGGTATTGCACATTGTTCGTGTATAAAAGAAAATGTTAAAATGTTGTATGTACCACAACTTAAGTTTAATTTGCTTTCAGTTAGAGTTTTGATTAAACTAGGTTACGTAGTTACCTTTCGGGGAGAAAACTGCAAAATAGAAAAGGAAGGTAAAAAAGTGACTGCAACTTTAAAAGATGAATTATATGGATTGAATGATAATCAATTAGAGATGGCTAATACAGTTTATAATAATGTTAAGCCTCATGACGAATGCATACATTTGCTGCACAGACGTTCAGGGCATATAAATTTCAAAATGCTCAAGAAAACGGTTGAACTGTCTGAAGGTATAAAACTGAAGCCTTGCAGTAAGTATTTGCACTGCAATGCTTGCAGTCAAGAAAAGAGCAAGGTAATACCAGCAAATAGAATTAATGGATTTAAAACTAAAGAGCCTCTAGAGGTCGTATTTGCTGATATTTTCGGTCCTAAAAAACCTAGTATGGGAGGTGCTCATTATATATTAAGCATAATGGATCATTACTCATTACTTTCTGTTATTTAATGAAGAGTAAAACGGAAACATATCAGAATTTCTTTAATTGGTTGAAGTTTGCTGAAAGAAAAACTAAAAGAAAACTAGTAACTCTGGTCACTGATAATGGTACGGAATTTATAAATAAGAAATTCCAAAATAGACTGAAGATGGCAGGTGTTGAACATAAAAAGTCTGCACCATATAGGCCACAACATAATTCTTTTATAGAAAGACGAGGCCAAACAATACAAGCAATGGCTCGTACTATGTTGTCAGATTGAGGATTACCTGAAACTTTGTGGGGAGAAACAATAATGTGTGGTAACCATATATTAAATAATGTTGTTAACACAACAACAGGTGAATTACCATTCACACAGTGGCATGGTAGAAAACCTGATTTAAGTTACATGCACACATTTGGAGCACCAGCATGGGTGCACATTCCTACACAACTGAGACATAAGGGGCAGCATAGGGCTAAAAAGTTATTCTTTGTAGGTTATAAATCTAATCACAAGTCATACAGATTCTGGGAAAAAGGTACATCTAGCGTTTACTGTAGTGCTAGTGCACAATTCCTTGAACATGTAGGATGGGAAAAACTGGAGCAAGATTCAAGTAAGGATATAATCATAGAAACCTATAGATCAAAACAATATATCAGTAAGCAAAAGAGTACAATTAAAGAAGTACAGGAAGAGCTCATAAAACCAGAACAGGAAAGAATAGATGAACAGGATGAGGTAGATAAACAGGAACAAGTAGGACATGAAAGTCCATCTGTAAGCCCTGTAATACCTAGACGTTCAACACGTGAAACCAGACCACCTGACAGGTACCAAGCAAGTGTAGTTTGCCAAGTTAGTAAAGTTCCAACTACTGTTGAAGAACTTAGAATGTATCCTGCAAAGGATCAAGAAAACTGGCATAGAGCAATGGAGAAAGCACTAAATTCACTGAAACAAATGGAAGCTTATGAAAATGTTAAATTACCTCCAGGTGAAAAGTCCATTGGCTGTAACTGGATATTTAAATTGAAAACAGGTAATTATGGAACTGTTACCCATAAGGCTAGGTTGGTAGCTCAAGGATTTAATCAAACTGCAAGTGATTATGACGAAGTATTTGCACCGAGTCTAAAAGCAACAACCTTGAGAGCAGCTTTAGTGTGGGCAGCTAAGAAGAACTATATTATAAATCATTTAGATGTAGAAACTGCCTATCTGCATGCACCATTGCAGCACACAATATACCTAAAGAAACCTGTAGGAATTAAGAATGATAGAACAAATAATGACTGTTGGAAGCTTAAAAAGAGTCTCTATGGATTAAAACAATCTGGTTATGAATGGAACCAATATATTGTTCAGGAGTTAACCAATATAGGGTTTAAAGCAGGTTTAGCTGATTCATGTTTATTTAAGAGAGAGACTAATGGAACAGTATCATTGTTATTATTATTCACTGATGATATTGCCTTAATCACAAAAACTAATGATGAATCTACTGAAATAATATCATTAGTAGGTAAGAAGATAAAAATAAAGCAACTAGGAGAGATAAAGCAGTATCTAGGATTAACCATAAATAAAACCAAAGGTGGCTGTAAGAAATCTCAAGAGGATAAAATTTATCAATTACTAAAAACATACAAGATGGAACTTTGTAAGCCGGCAAAAACTCCAATGAGTCAAGAATGTTAAGCCTGTGTTCCCCAACCAGGGTTAAGGAGACAAGCTAAACAGAATGTGCAGCGTTAGTCAGATAGGTACACAGATAAATGAGTGAGATAAGTTTGTATGTTTATTAACATACAGTAAAAATAACAGAAATGCTTGTGCTATCAAAAATATAGTTTATTCCATTTATAGCATAGTCAAAATAACAGTCCATTAGTCATGTATCATTTAGTCAGTCCATTCAAGGATATTCAGTTAGCAAAGTCCGTGTGGAATATCCTATGTCAATTCACTTACAAATCAGTCCTTTGTTTATCTCTCCCGTTCGAGTAACACAGTCTTGAGTCCATGCAGTAATTAGGGATCATCAAAGCCAGAGAGAGTGCAAACTGTCCTCTTGCTTCTTTTAAAGTGCTTTCACAACCACTCCCTTAATTACATTCCTGTATTTAAAGTTGCAGACACTTTAACTTACAAACCATGATTACATAGTTATTATTTTACCTAAACCAGTTAGGGCAAACAATGTTATCCCTAACATTCTCCCCTTTTAGGAAATAATAATAAATATAACTATTTACATCTTTAAATCATATTTGTTACAACTCTCTTTAAACTTAATTACTCCTTGAGCTTTTGTAAATTGGTCTGCAATGTTTTCTTCCGTCATGCAGTATTCCAATTTAATTAGCCCATTCTTTACAGATTCTCTAACATTTAAGTATCTTAAATCAGTATGCTTTGATCTAGTTTTTACAGCAATACTAGTAGCTAACTTTATGGCTGCTTGGTTGTCCTCGTACACAATAATGGAATCTTTAACAGTTATACCCATGTCTAATAATAACTGTTTGTACAGAATTAAGTCAGTGCATAGTAATGACAGACATGAAAATTCCTCTTCCATCGTGGACAAGCTGATATGCTGTTGTCTGATTGACCTCCACCCTATTAGTGTCTTACCAAATAATATAGCCATCCCAGATGTTGATTTTCTAGTGTTTATATCAGTTGCAAAACTTGCATCTACATAGGCACTAAGACTCAAATCACCCTTTGGTTCTATATACAATGCATGGTTCATTGTTCCTTTAAGATATCTTAAAATTCTCTTTAATGATTGCCAGTGACATTGTTGTGGATCCGAATTAAAACGTGCCAGCTGATTTACACTATAAGCTATATCTGGCCTTGACCAATTGCTTATATATGACAAGCTACCAATCAAAGATTGATATATGGACTTATCAAATTTGGGAGTTTGATCAACAGTTTGGCAAACTTCCTGACTCATTGGAGTCTTTGCCGGTTTACAAAGTTCCATTTTAAACGTTTTAATTAATTGGCAAATTTTATCTTCTTGAGATATCTTAAATCCATTTTTTGTTTTGTTAATTGTCAATCCTAGATACCTTTTAATTTCACCTAAATGCTTTAATTTTATCTTTTTGGCTAATAATGATATAATCTCATTAGCTTCATTATTAGTCTTAGTTATCAAAGGAATATCATCTGTAAATAATAACAATAATGACACCGTTCCGTTATTTTCTCTTCTAAACACACATGGATCTGCTAAACCAGATTTAAAACCTATATTGTTTAATTCTTTCACAAAATATTGGTTCCACTCAAACCCAGATTGTTTCAACCCGTAAAGACTCTTTTTGAGTTTCCAACAATCATTACTATTTACTTTATTATCTTTTATAATCATTGGCTTTTTCAAATATATAGTGTGTTGCAATGGTGCATGCAGATAAGCAGTTTCTACATCTAAATGGTTAATGACATAGTTTTTCTTAGCTGCCCACACTAATGCTGCTCTTAAAGATGTTGCTTTAAGACTTGGTGCGAAAACTTCATCGCAATCAGATGCAGTTTGATTAAATCCTTGAGCTACTAACCTAGCTTTATGGGTAACAGTCCCATCATTTCCAGTTTTTACTTTAAATATCCATTTGCACCCAATGGATTTTTCTCCTGGAGGTAATTTAGCATCTTCATATACTTTCATTACCTTTAATGAATTTAGTTCTTTTTCCATTGCTTTTTGCCAATTCTCCTGATCCTTAGCAGGATACATTTTAAGTTCATCTACACTAGTTGGAACTTTAGTTACTTGGCAAACTATACTTGCTTGACACCAATCAGGTGGTCTAGTTATATGTGTAGTACGTCTAGGTATTACAGGACTTACAGGTGGACTTTCCTTTATTAACTCTTCTTGATTATCTAACTCTTCCTGATCAACAGTTTCCTCTTGTTCTGGTCCTATTTGCTCTTCGTGGACTTCTTCTTTAATTAGACTCTTCTTATAACTAGTCTGTTCTTTCTGCCTTTTGTAGGGTTCAATAATTACTTCATTATTTAAATCTTGCTCTAATCTATTCCATCCTACATGTTCTAGGAATTTAGCACTAGCACTGGTGTAAACTCTAGATGTACTTGGTTCCCAGAATCTATAAGATCTATGATTAGATTTATATCCTACAAAAAATAATCTTTTAGCTCTATGCTGTCCTTTTTGTCTGAGTTGTGAAGGGATATGCACCCATGCTGGTGCTCCAAATGTGTGCATGTAACTTAAATCAGGTTTTGTACCATGCCACAGTGTGAATGGTAATTCACCTGTTGTTGAATTAACAACATTATTTAATATATGATTACCACACATTATTGCTTCTCCCCATAAATTGTCAGGTAAACCTGAATCAGACATCATAGTTCGTGTCATTGATTGTAATGTTTGGCCTCGTCTCTCTATAAAGGCATTATGTTGTGGCCTATATGGTGCAGACTTTTTATGTTGAATACCTAACATTCTAAGTCTATTCTGGAATTTATTATTTGTAAATTCTGTACCATTATCTGTTATAAGAGTTAAAAATTTCTTTTTAGTTTTCCTTTCAGCAAATTTAATCCAATTAAAGAGATTTAGATACGTTTCAGTTTTGCTCTTCATTAAATAGCAAAACCCATATCTAGAATAGTGGTCCATTATACTTAATATGTAACGAGCTCCTCCTACACTTTTTTAGGACCTATTAAATCTGCAAATACTACCTCTAAAGGCTCTTTAGTAGTAAATCCATCAACTCTATTAGCAGGTGTAACCCTTGCTTTGCTTTGATTGCAAATATTACATTGCAAATACTTATTACAAGGTTTCAAACTTATTCCCTTAGATAATTCAACAGTTTTCTTAAGCATTTTAAAATTTAAATGCCCTAGCCTTCGATGTAACAAGTGAATACATTCATCATGAGGTTTCTTATTTTCATAAACCATGTTAGCCACCTTTAAACCATCATCATTTAACACATATAATTCACCTCTTAAAGATGCAGTAATTCTCTTATCTTCTTTCTCAATTATGCAGTTATCTCCCCTAAATGTAACTACATATCCTAGTTTAACCAAAATTCTAACTGAAATTAAATTAAACTTAAGTTGTGGTACATATAACATTTTTACATTCTCTTTTATAAAAGAACAATATGCTATACTTTGACCTTTAGCTTTCAATTTCCAGCCATTGGCTAACGATATCTGCTGTGTACTCTTGGACATTTTAATAAAATGTTTCTTATCATTAGTTATACAATGAGATGCTCCACTATCAACCACCCATAAATTATTTTTTACAGCTCCGTTAGTATACATGGCTAACTCTAAATTTTTATTTTTCTTTTGATGACTTTTTGTATTCTTGCCAGCGTTCTGGCGCTTTGCCTTTTTACAAAATCTTGCCAAATGTCCTCTTCCTCCACAATTAAAACACTTTTTTTTTTTTTTTTGAAACAAATTTTTATTGATTTTAAAGATAAAACAACACATCATTTACCATTAAATACATAAACACATAAAACCTCTTAACATTGTAAATCCTTACAAGTCAAACAAAACATTATTTTTATACAGCATAATTCCAATTTATCCCATCTCCATATGGACACACAAACATCTTTCAGCAAATTTCTCATTATTTCTCTTTACTCCTATTCAATTTCATTTCTCTTCCATATTTATCCATTTTATAGTCATCATATTCTTTTCTTTCTGGCTTGTATAAATTATTCTCGTCTAACATTCCTCCAAGGTTTTATTGATTCTTTCCTTTTTTTTTTTTTTTATAAAAAACAAATTTTGTTAGTTTTACCATAAGCACAATACACAAACATACAAACACAAAACATAAACAAAACTAAAAGATCTTTTCTGAAGGTTGTCTGTTCCCGGGTTAAAACTCTTTACACAGACACAAATTCAAACATCATATTCAACCCATATCTCCTTCCAAATCTTATTATCATTTTCTTTTATATATATATATATAAAAACCATTTTTATCAGTTTTATAAAAACAATGCACAAAAAATCAAGGCATAGCAGCTTATAAATTCTTTTCTAAGAAAAAATAATAATAATAGACCAATAAGGCATAACATTTCCAGATTATAATATCAATATTTCATATAATATTAACTTCATATCTTGTCCCTACTTCTCTTTTCCATCCAAATTATTTATTAATTAAAATTTTATTGCCTTTTATCAATATACAAAATCCAAAAAAAAAAAAAAAAAAGCATATATATCCTTCCATATCTTATTACCATTTTCAACAACATTCTTTGTCTGTTCTATTTCCAATTATCCATTCATCTTTTTTTTCTTTTACTATACTTCTCCTGTACACCAATTGGAGTAACATCTATAACTCATTACCCTAACTTAGAAATACTACATATAGCAATCTTTCTTGGGATTCTGTTTAAAAAAATTCTAAAATTACATAATAAATTTTATATTCTAAATATACATATAAAAACACACTCTTATATACC
Organism: Hydrophis major; assembly: GCA_033807585.1. Classification (NCBI taxonomy): domain Eukaryota; kingdom Metazoa; phylum Chordata; class Lepidosauria; order Squamata; family Elapidae; genus Hydrophis; species Hydrophis major. Next base: position 88,341 of record JAUCBL010000062.1, on the reverse strand, counting down.
CTCCAGAATCCCTCTTTTAATCTAAATTAAATTCACCCATTGTCTCTAAATAAACTTTTTTTCCTTAGGTCTTGCTTCCCCCCATTAAGGCTTCTCCTCCCCCCCTTTCTCTCTTGCTTATTCTTCTCCTTGCCCTTTCTACCCCTTTGCTTTTTCTCTTCGCTTTTCTTGCTCCTTTTCCTTTGCTTTCTAACCTTGCCTCCATCTTTTCGCTCATTTTTCTCTCTTGGTTGTTTTTATAATTCTTAAAATCCCCTTTTTCTTATCCTTTTTCTCCTCCTCTCCAGAAGGGACCCATTGTTCATCAAAGATGGCTTCTTCTTCCTCTTCTTCCTTGTCCCAGTCCTTCTGCTGCGTAATCAACTTTTCAAAGGAACATAACGCCATTTCTAAGAATTGAAACAAAGCGCCCAAAGTATCTTCTTTTTTATATTTTTGATATTCAATCTCTAGTTCATCCACAGACGATGCCATTATGAAAAGGGAAACTTTTTCCAAAACAACCACAAGTATTTTTAATCAAAGACAATCAAAAGCAATTAAAAAAAGAAAAAAAGTTCCAAAAGTTAATACTTTTCTTCCTTCTTCTCTTTCTCTTTCTGAATTAATTTTTAATCAAAGAGGTCCAATTACCATATATCTTCTTTTGGGATCCACAAAGACGTTCTAGTCAATCTCCTCCTTTTTCAGCTTCTGCTCCAATTTTTTTTCTCCCTTCCCACTTGCAATGAGAATTTTAAATAATCAAAAATCCATACCTCCAGCAGAGATTTTCCAATTTCTCACATTTTTCAATGTCCAAAAATCCCTTTGTCTCTTATCTTAGCTTTCAAAGCAATCCACTTTCAATGTCTAATATATCCAAATATTTCTGCTTTTTCCGTGGGGTGGGAGAGTAAAAAAAAAAAAAAAATTCCCTTTAACAGCTTCTCCGCCGCTTTTCGCTCTTCTTAGGGATACAATGTATCCTCCAGCAACAAGCAGCTCAATTCCAGGCAATTTAAAAGGTGTTACTTGACCCGGCTCAGACAGAACTTTCACTCTTCACACTTCCTCCAGCACAGTTCTTACCCGGTTGCTGGCTTCTTCGTGGCGGCCATTGCTCACCGCCGCTCCACCGCCTTGGGAAAAAGGGGTTTTCCCGGAGAAGGGGGGGTCTGCGATGCCCCCACCTCCCTATCCGACTCCCCTCTCTCTTCAGCTGTCCCTACAGGGCAGCCATATCCCCCTGACCCATCTGGATCGGGGGTACCTCGACGGCTAGCACAGCAGGAATCGCGAGCTGTCGCGAATTCCTGCTGCCCCGAAGCCACGCAAACCGGAAGTTCCACAATTAAAATGTCCTCTTCCTCCACAATTAAAACACTTTTTAATTGCGTATGCAGTAGGAGTTTCATTATCTTCTTTTTGAGGTTGCTGCCTCCTTAATTCATCTCTTTCAAGCCTTCTTCTGGCCTCTTCAATCAATCTGCCAGTTATATCAGTTAAAGTTAGGCTTTCCTTTGGCAATATTTCAAGTGAAGTTACGTAATTGTCATAGGTTTCGTTAAGGGAAGATAGTATTATATAGACTTGGTGTAGTTCAGAGAAAATAAGCTCTTTCTCGTGCAGTTCTTGAAAAATGCTTTGCATAGTTTTCAAATGACTCAGCATATCACCATTCTTATGGAGATGTGTACTGAAAAGTTTCCGTGTTAGATTTATGTGAGCACCAACATTATCTCGAACATAAATCCTCTTCAGCTTTTGCCAACACCCAACAGCTAATTTCTCTCCGTGGATATAAACAAGCTGGTTATCAGTTAAGGTTAAAGCAATAATGCAAATAGCTTGCTCATTTTTATGCATAAATTCTTCTATCTTTAGTTTATCTTCCTCATCCTCTGGATCCCATTCTTCTACGTTTGGTGGATTTTCAATTATGTTCCACAAACCTTCTCTTCGTAGAAGCAGACTACATTTCATAGACCATGATACATAGTTTGTACCATCCAACTTGGATATAAGGGACAAACTTTGTTGATTGACTTGTGCCATGTTTTCTCATATGGATATAAAACTATAATTAATAAAACACAGCTGTCTGTTTACTGTAATGTAAAACAACACAAACTCTCACTTTTACATAAATCTGTTTTATCCTAGTTAAACTGACTTTGCAGCCTCTGGGCCCATAACCAGTGTTAAGCCTGGTTTCCCCAACCAGGGTTAGGGAGACAAGCTAAACAGAATGTGCAGCGTTAGTCAGATAGGCACACAGATAAATGAGTGAGCTAAGCTTGTATGTTTATTAACACACAGTAAAAATGACAGATACGCTTGTGCTATCAAATATATAGTTTATTCCATTATGAGTTCATAGCATAGTCAAAATAACAGTCCAATAGTCATGTATCATTTAGTCAGTCCATTCAGGGATATTCAGTTAGCAAAGTCCGTGTTGAATACCCTATGTCAATTCACTTACAAGTCTGTTCTTTGTTTTCTCTCCCGTTCGAGCAATGCAGTGTTGTGTCCTTGCAGTAATCAGGAATCATCAAAGCCAGAGAGATAGCAAGCTGTCGTCTTGCTTCTTTTAAAGTGCTTTCACAACCACTCCCTTAATGACTATCCCACAGTTAAAGTTGCAGACACTTTAACATACAAAATATGATTACATATTATTATTTACCTAAACCAGTTAGGGTAAAACAATGTTATCCCTAACAAGCCACATTGATATTCAAAGTCCAAAGTTTGATATAACTATCTATCAGTCACTAATTGGTAGTCTATCGTACATTAGTAATTGGTCAAGGCCAGATATTGCGTATAGCGTCAATCAATTGGCACGATTCAACACTGAACCTACTGAACGACACTGGCAAGCGACAAAGCGTATCTTAAGATATCTTAAAAGGACAATGCATTATGCATTGTATTTGGAGCCAAAAGATGATCTGATTTTAAGTGCATATGCTGATGCAACTTTTGCAACAGACATAAACACTAGGAAATCAACTTCAGGTGTGGCTATACTGTTAGGAAGGGCACTGATTGGTTGGAGGTCAATTAGACAGCAATGCATAAGTATGTCTACAATGGAAGCAGAATTTTCATGTCTATCTTTGTTGTGTACTGATTTGATTTTTTATAAACAATTGTTAATGGATATGGGAATAAATGTAAATGATTCCATTGTAGTATATGAAGACAATCAAGCTGCCATATGGATGGCTACAAATATTGCTGTGAAAACGAGAACTAAGCATACAGATCTTAGATATCTAAATGTAAGGCAATCTGTACAAAGTAATTTGATAAGACTGGAATATTGTATGTCTGAAGACAATATAGCTGATCAATTTACGAAAGCCCAAGGTTCAATCAAACACAAAGAAAGTTGTGATGATTATGGGTTAAGATTGTAAAGAGATGTATATATTTTATGTTACCCAAAAGGGGTGTATGTTAGGAATAACCATAGTTACCTAACGTTGTTTGGGTAAATAATATATAAACCATGATAGCAAAGTTAAAATGTGTTTTCACTTTAAACTCTAAATGATATAATTTGGGTGCGGTTGAGAAACTGCCATAAGAGGGAGCTAGAGAAACTGGATTGCTACTGGATTGATGGTTGATTGTTCTGCATGTTCCCTGTTGCTGACGTCCAAGGAGAAAAGATTTTTTGAATGCTGCATATCTAATCTACTGTGAGAAGATATTTACTGGACTGATTTATGGATTGACATTATAAGTTAACTGATTTTGTTTGAAACTGGATTTTTGCAATTGAACAATCTCTGGACTGAACTGACTGAACACTAGTGAATGATATTTGGACTGTTTGACCCTGCTAAAACTCTTGAATAAACTATTCAACTAAGACAGTGTATCTGTTTTTACTGAGTGTGTAAACTAAAAAAACGCTTTCTCTCATATTCGCCTGACTGCCTGACTGCTGTGCACATTCTGCTAAGGTATATCCCTAACACTAGGGACAGTGTAAAATATTAACACTTGATAAATAATGGAACAATTTAAAATAATAGCATAGAGTTTTCTCTCTCTCTTTCTTCCTATTTTCTTTCTTTCTTTCTTTCTCTCTCTCTCTCTATCTCCCACACCCACACCCACACACGTGGAGCACTTTTGTAGCTTAACAGACATGCATTTTGAAGCAGCTCCTTTAAATTTCTCCAAGGCTGGAGTGGATTCCCCCACCCCCTCTGTCAGTCCACACTCCTTCTCACTCCAGGCACTTTAACTCACAAGGGGAAAGCGATATTTGCAGCATCCATGCCTTTCTTCCTTTCCCCCGGGGAGAAGGAGGATGTGGAGAATGGAGGCTGCTGCGCCCATACCTTTCTTCCTTTCCTCCCAGGAGGAGGAGAATGTGGGTGGCGGCAGTCCAGGGGGACAAAAGGAAGCAATCGTCTGGCTAGTCTTCTCTTTCTCCACCTGTTTGTTCTGTATGGCCAAGGAGGTGGAGATCAGCTGGCCAAAGGGGCGGCTGTTGGAGGTGACTCTTTTTCGGTCTCCAATTGCCTTTTCAGCACAGAAATCCTGGAATCGGCCAGCTGGTCGTTTCCTTCTCTGCCTTTTTGTTCTGTATGGTAGAGAAGGAGACAACCAGCTGGCCAATTTGGGGAGGATTTCTGTGCTGTGAAAGAGGCGGCTACTGATCTTTGGCTTCGCTCCGCTTCTCCAATGGTCCAGTGCCTCCCTGTTCTATGCACCAGCTTCTCGGACTTGCTGGGCCCAGCAAATAGAACAGGGTGTGCTTTTATTGGTGCAGCTGCTGGACTGCAGCCGCACCAAAAAAAGCATGCAGCAGCTTCAGGCATCTCATGACAAGCAGGGCGAGGGACCCCTGGAATATCCACTCACCCACCTGCTGGCTGTGCCAGGCTGTGCCGGGCTGAAAGAGGCATGTCTACCAGGAGAAGGAAGAGAATGTGCTCCAGGAGGGCAGGCAGGCGGCTGGATGGCCTGGGGCTGATGCACATGCGCACTGCATGTGTAGCGGTTGCACACACTGCACATGTACAGCAGCCCTGGGACATCCGCCTGAGCTGTGCCACGGCTGTCACATGGTAGGGAAAGCTAGGAGAGCGACTGGGGCAAGTGAGTGACCGGGCGACTGGGTCGGGGGCATGGCCAACCAGGGGTCACTACCGGTTTGGCAGCCTATGACAAATAACCGCTATTGGTTCGCCCGAATAGGTGCGAACCGGTTGAATACCACCTCTGATTCTGGCTAATCTAGCAGGTGGAAGATGCCATCTGTAAAACATCTTAAACAGGTTTTCTTTGTAGGATGTGGCTAATGTAATCTTTTTATTCCGGTCCCAAATTTGATGCCATTGGTCCAAATTTATGTTATAGCCAAAGTTTCTAGCCTAAATTAACACTGGTTCTTTAACCTGCTCCTCATACATTTTATAAACTAGTAAATAGTTACACAATTTCTTTTTTTGTTTCTTCTCTGATCCTCATAATATTTTATCTAATATTGTATCTTGACAGTTAATTCCCCATTCTTTTTTATCCCTTTCATATCTGGATTGTATTTGGAGATATGCCCACCATTTCAATGTTAAACCCTGCCAGTTGAGTTCCAGTCTTTGTTTTAACCTGCCTTCATCTGTTAAAATATCTTTATATGTGATTGCCTTTTTCTGGTTGTAGAGATTCGGATACGATATGGCTTCTAAGGAGGAGAACCAGCTTGGAATTTTCATATAGTTTTGCAATCTTATTTTATTCCAAATTAAAATTAGAGCTTGTTGGATTTTGTGCCTCAAAAAATATTGGTGTGTCGTATGTCTACTGGGCCACAAATATGCATGCCAGCTCTGTTGTAAATCATGCCCTTCTAAAAATAAAAGTCTTTTTTATCCAAATTTATCCAATCCTTAATCCATGTTAAGGCAGCCGCTTGATAATACAGTTCCCAATCCGGAAAGCCCAATCCCCCTCTTTCTTTAGCATCTTGTAAATGTTTTAATTTGATTCTTGGTCTCTTACCCCGCTACACAAAATTTAACGTTAGTTTATTCAGATCTTTAAAGAAATTTTTCGCTAATTTAATTGGTATATTTTGGAATAGAAACAAAATTTTAGGTAGTATGTTCATTTTGATAGCCGAAATTCTGCCTATTAATGATAGTTGAAGATTATTCCAATTTTCTAAATCTTTTTTAATTTGTTTCAATAAGTACTCATAATTATCCTCCTTAATTGTTGAGCAACGTGCCAAGATATTGATTCCTAAATATTTTATTTTTTTGTACTATTTGAATATCTAATAACTTAACAAGGTTTTCTCTTTGTTTGCTGGTCATGTCCTTAGTTATGATTTTTGTTTTTTCTTTATTTATTTTCAAACCAGCTACTTCTCCATATTCTTCAAGTTTTTCTAATAATTTTATCAGAGAAGAAGGCGGAGCGTCCTCGCTGACAGACCGTAGATCGCATCTCTCTGCAGCTATGGTCTGTGCTCTTTCGTTGGAGAGCCCCGATCATTATGATTAGGGGCTGAAGCTGCCTTGGAGGGGTGGCGGAGTAAGGGAAAGCCACAAGCCAGGTTGAGGGGAGCCACATCTCCCCTCCTGGGCTTGGTCTTTTTCCCCCCGAAGATGACTGCAGTGGTGGTTTAAAATGGCCACCCCAAAGAGGAGGACTCAGCTGGATTAAGATTTGTGCAGGAGGGAAGAAAGAGGTGGATAACATCTGAACCAGGACAATTGGGCAATGCAACTAAACAAAAGTACCCTGGGATTAAGGTAACATAGAATTTTTAAGAAAAGAAAAGGGAGCGACAAAATTACAAAGGGACAGGAAAAAAAATAAGAAAATATTTCTGACAGCTAAGTGGGGCTTCGAACTGGGAAAGGAAGAAGCCAGAACTAAAAATTTAACTAAATTGGACTAAAATATTTTGGTAATAAACAGGCATAAAATAAAGCTGGACTTAAGATTGTCAAAAAATAATAATAATAATGTTTACAAATTGGACACTGGACTGTGTTGGAATATTGAGGTTCGAAAAACCCTAAATAAAAAATTAGGGGAAAAAGGTGAAGACTTTGTATTATGGAGAGTGCCACCTTTTGACAAAAACTTGAGCTCAAACAAGGGAAAGCATCCTGTTTCTGAATGAACTTGTGTGGATATAACATTAAAGAAATATTGAAACAAAGTAAGAATCTTAGAAAGTGAAAGCAGAACTAGAATAAAGAAAAAAGCAAGGAAAGACTGACTGTGGGATTGATTGATGTTTTTGGTATAGACCCTGGGCTGGAACAATTGAGAACTTTAGAAAATTGAAAGAAGAAAGAAGGAAAGTAAAAGTGGTTTTTTTTTGTGGACTTTAACGATCATAAAATACAAGAGTGTGTAATGATGATATCTCTTTGGGAATTAAAAATGGAACTTAAAAATATGAGAGAATTGCTACAGGAAAGAGGCAAATCACTTTGTTCTGTGTTAGAAAAAATGGAAATGGTGATTGAAGAACAAGAAGAAAGAGCTTCAGAGGAGGAGGAGTTGATTCAAGGAGAAGACATTTTAAATAGACAATTAACACAAAGAACGCTACAAAGAAGTGGGGAAAGAAGGAAGGTTAAAAAGTTTAGACTTAAGAAGGCAATCAAAAGGGGGAATACCTGTGAAGTTGGGAAAGACAGAAAGACCCAGCAGAAAAGGGGAAAGGAAGAAAGAGAGGGATATAAATTGGAATGAGAAAAGATATGGGGAAAAGAGGTAGAGAAGCAGTAAGAAACAGGCGCATGAAATAAAGAAATACAGAAACAGTAAAATGTTGAAAAGAAATTGTTTTTTCAGAGATAATGGTTGATGAATTAAAAAGAGGATTCTGCAGGGTGACAAGGGGTAATAATATTTCTGCAATAAAAAATATTTAGAAAATAGGGTAATATAGATATTGATAACTCTTGTTAAAAATTAAGGGGGGGAAATATGCTGCAGAATCCAAATGAAAAGATGTAATGATTATTATTGTAACTTCTTAAAAATAATGGTTTATTGGTGTTAAGCCTGGTTTCCCCAACCAGGGTTAGGGAGACAAGCTAAACAGAATGTGCAGCTTAGTCAGATAGGCACACAGATAAATGAGTGAGCTAAGCTTGTATGTTTATTAACATACAGTAAAAATGACAGATACGCTTGTGCTATCAAATATATAGTTTATTCCATTATGAGTTCATAGCATAGTCAAAATAACAGTCCAATAGTCATGTATCATTTAGTCAGTCCATTCAGGGATATTCAGTTAGCAAAGTCCATTTAGAATATCCTATGTCAGTTCACTTACAAGCCAGTCCTTTGTTTTCTCTCCCGTTCGAGCAATGCAGTCTTGTCTCAATGCAATCAGGGATCATCAAAGCCAGAGAGATAGCAAGCTGCAGCCTTGCTTCTTTTAAAGAGCTTTCACAACCACTCCCTTAATTACTATCCCACAGTTAAAGTTGCAGACACTTTAACATACAAACTATGATTACATATTATTATTTACCTAAACCAGTTAGGGTAAAACAATGTTATCCCTAACAATTGGGAATCAAGATGAGGGAATAAAGGTATATTTTAACCATTGAGGTGTCACACTCAAAGCAGTAAAAGGGGAGAAACCTATACTTGTTTTTTTTCTTTAGTGTTAAAACTTGTATTAATTTAGAATTTATAAAAAGAATGTATAATGGAAAGGGAATATGACAGACTAAAGAACCAACAAAATTAATAAGTCATATAGACTATTAAAAGCAAGGAGAGACATTGACAACCTATTATTATTATTAGGCAAACACATATTGTTTATCTTTATTTTTAAAATAAATATTAAAGGATTATATTTGAAATAATTGAAATGAAACAAAAAGATGTTTCAATTGAGATTAATGAAAGAGGCCAGAATTAATGTGTTTGTTTCTCTCCTTACTGAAAATTTGGAATGGAAAAGGTAATAATAGAATTAAGTATGCATATATGAATGTATAATTGCTGTCATATTTGTATGTAAAGGTGATGACCCGGAAATATGTTGTCCACTAAAAAGAGATTTTTGTTTTTATGTGAACAACTGAATAAAATTTGTTAAAAAAAAAGTTTTTCTAATAATTTTGGACCTGTTTGTTCAGGGTCTTCCAAGAAAAATGCTAAGTCATTGGCATATGCTTGCAATTTAAAATTTTCTTTTTTAATTTCCAATCCTTTGATCTGGACCTCTTACTTAATTTTCTTGTTAAGACCTCTAATGTATATATGAATAGTAATGGGGACAAAGGGCAGCCTTGTCTCATGCCTTTTTGTATATGAAAGTTACTTGTCAATGAAAGTTACTTGTATTTTTGCTTCTTGTTGTGTGTATATTGCCGTAATTGTTTTTAAAAACTTTTCACCAATATCCATCTGTTTTAACTATTGTTTATATTATATCTTAACTTTTAACTCCTACCTCTCGAACCTGTCTGCAGTTAAGACAGAAGCTTCCGGAGAGGAGCCGGGAGTCTGCAACCCCAGAGAAGGACCTTGGTTTTCTGGGACAACCAGGGGGGACCCCTCTATCACCCCCCAGCCCAAGGGGGGCAGGAGAGTAAATTCCTCAGGTGGAAAAGAGGAAGACAACTTTCTGGCAGGTACTTGGCTTGCTGGTGACACCATGGCTGCCTGTTGTGGCCCACCGGCGGCTAGCAGAGCTGGCAGCAGAGTGAGACAGTGAGCAGGTTGGGGAGGAACATGGGCCAGTCCTGGAGGCTGAGGAAGGCTCAGATGAAGGCTTTGCATCAGAGGCAGAGATGGGGCCAGGACAGGCTGGCAGTTATCAGCTGCCTTCGGAGTTGGACAGCAGTGAGGCGAGGGAGCAGCTCTAGCTGGTTCCCAGTGTGCACATGCGCAGAGCTGCCAAAAGAAAATAACAGTTAAGAACGAAGGGTTGATGTGGGAGTAAAGCCACAGGTGGATGGTGAATGGCCCCTCCCATAGGGATTAAAAGAGGTGCAGATGGGGAGGGGGCTTTTACAGGAAACAATTCCTTTGTTGCAGCAGCGTGAAGATCTGTCTGTGCATCTCAGAGACTCTGTGCTGAGCCCTTCCTTGCAGCACTTTGAAAATATTTACATGGCAGCTCTCCAAGCTAGATAAGGTCTGTGCTCCTAATGACACCCTGGAAAGACTGTTGGCCAGGCCTTTGGCTGAAAGTGAATGGCAGAAATTCACTTTCATTTAATAAAAGGGGTTTTGCCGGGACAAAGAGTCTGCTTCGTGCTTTTTGGGGAAGCCTAGGTCAGAACACTGCCAATCACAGATCCCATCTTGGTGGGTGCAGGTTCCTGGCTGCTGAGGGGAAGGGGTTTTGGTAGGGAAGGGGTTTTTCTTCCTTTCTTGTCTCTGGCAAAGCCAGAACTAAGAGCAGCATTTGTTGGTGTCTGCAGTCAAGATGGAGCAGGGGACCAGCAGCTCCCCATGTCAGGACCTATGGGGAGACCTTGCATTGGTGATTGTCCATACAAGTGGAATCCCAGAGAAAGCCCAAGACTGATCTGGCATCTCGGCTGTTCATGGTAAGCTTCCAGGTGAATGAACGAACAAATGAATTCTTCATTGGCCAAGTGTGATTGGACACACAAGGAATTTGTCTTGATGCAAATGCTTTCAGTGTACATAAAAGAAAAGATACATTAGTCAAGAGTCAAGAATCATAAGGTACAGCACCTAATAATAGTCATAGGGTACAATAAGCAATCAAATCATACTAGGAAACAGTCAATATAAATCGTAAGGATACAAGCGACAAAGTTACAGTCATACAGTCACAAGTAGGAGGGGATGGGTGATAAGGAGTGTTGAGAAGATCAATAGTAATAGTAGTGCAGACTTTGTAAATAGTTGGACAGTGTTGAGGGAATTATTTGTTTAGCAAAGTGATGGCATTTGGGGGAAAACTGTCCTTGTGTCTAGTTGTTCTGGTGTGCAGTGCTCTATAGCATCGTTTTGAGGGAAGAAGTTGAAACAGTTTATGTCCAGGATGTGAGGGATCTGCAAATATTTTCAAAGCCCTCTTTTTGACTCGTGCAGTATGCAGATCCTTGATTGAAGGCAGGTTGGTAGTAATTGTTTTTTCTGCAGTCCTAATTATCCTCTGAAGTCTGTGTCTGTCTTGTTGGGTTGCAGAACCCAACCAGACAGTTATAGAGGTACAGATGACAGATTCAATAATTCCTCTGTAGAACTGTATCAGCAGCTCCTTGGGCAGTTTGAGCTTTCTGAGTTGGCACAGAAAGAACATTCTTTGTTGTGCTTTTTTGATGATGTTTTTGATGTTAGGTGTCCATTTTAGGTCTTGTGATATGATAGAACCTAGAAATTTGAAGGTCTCTACTGTTGATACTGTGTGCTCTAATAATATAAGAGGTTGTAGTATGGGAGGGTTTCTCCTAAAGGTCTGGTTTGGGGGTTGAGTGTTATGGGTCACCTGAAAAGTTGGGAGAAGGGGAGATGGGTGGGAAGGAAGGAAAGGAGGGACAGAGAGAAAGAAGGAAAGAAAAAAGAGTAAGAAAAGGGGGAGAAAGAAAAGAAAGAAGGAAAGAAAGGAGAGGTAAAGAAGGAGGAAAAAGAAAAGGGGGAAAGGGGGAAGGAAGGAAGAGGAGAGAGAAAGAAGGCAAGAAAAGAGTAAGAAAAGAGAGAAAGAAAAGGAAATGAGAGACAAGAAAGAAAGACTATTGACTCTTGATGAATGTATTTTTTCTTTTTATGTACACTGAGAGCATATGCACCAAGACAAATTCCTTGTGTGTCCAATCACACTTGGCCAATAGAATTCTAGTCTATTCATCTATTCAAGAAAAGGGAGAGAGCGGGAAAGGGAGGGAGGGAGAGTCAGGAAGGAAAGAAAGAAAAGAGAGGGGGGAATGAAAGCAGGAAGGAAGGAGAGTTGGGAAAAGAAAGAAAGAAAGAAAGAAAGAAAGAAAGAAAGAAAGAAAGAAAGAAAGAAAGAAAGAAAGAAAGAAAGAAAGAAGAGTACAAAAAGAAAAGACAGAAGAAGGTAAAGGAAGGAAGAATAAAGAATAAAGAAGGAAGGTAGGAGAGATAGGTAAAGGAAGGAAGGAAGGAAGGAAGAGAGAGCAGAAAGAAGGAAGGAGTAATGAAGGGAAAAAGAAGGGGGAAGGGAATGGTAAGGGAAGAAGGAAATGGAAGGGAAAAAAAGGAAAAAATAGGAAGGAAGGAAAGAAGGAGAGATAGGAGAAGGAAGGAAGGAAGGAGAAGAAAGGAAAGGGGAAGGGAGGAGTAATGAAGAGAGAAGAAGGAGAATAGAACTGTAAGAAAGGGAAGGACAAGAGAAGGAGAAGAGAAGAGAAGAGAAGAGAAGAGAAGAGAAGGAAAGAGAGGGAAGGGTAAGAGAAAGAAGAAGGAGAAGAGAAAAAGGAAAGAGAAGGGAAAAGAGCTACTCAAAAAAGACCCATCCCTCCCAGCCAGCTGGCTCAAAGCCCATGCTGGATGGAAAAGTGGTCATCCAAGACTAGCTAGGAATGCTTGTCTTCTTTTGACTTGCACATGACTATAGTCTGTTTCTCGGTCCCCCTTCTCCTCCTGGCATTGTTCTCTGCCCACCTGCAGATGGACGTTGAGGGCCTTGGGGTCAACCAGCAGTAGGAGGGCTGGAGAATTGGGGGGAAGCCTGGAAGGGGGGCATGGAAGCAGTCTCTTCCACCCCCCTCCAGGTCCCTGCAGTAAAGATGCCTTCATTGTATTCCCCACTCCAGTTAAATCTGAGGAAGAGCACCCCCTATGAGGCCCCAAGGACATCTTGGAAGAGAAGAGCTACCAACTGCTTCGGCCATCTGAGGAGCAGCATGTCACCCGGGTCCAAGTTGGGACTATGGGTCCTGTATTCGGCTGGTAAGGCAGAGACTATTTAGGGCAGAGTCTGGGGGTGGGGCACACCTCTGGTGGGTGGGAAGGCTTGTTATCTCTGCCCCACAATTTTGCATTCTGTGCTTGAGTGATTGTGGCCAAGGTTGATCTGGGGAGATGAAGAAGAAGTTAATGTTGATCTTGGGAGATGAAGAAGAAAGGTTGAGCTGGGGAGATGAAGAAGAGGGTAAGGTTGAGCTGGAGAGATGAAGAAGAAGGCAAGATTGAGTTGGGGAGATGAAAAAGAAATCAAGGTTGAGCTGGGGAGATGAAGAAGAAGTCAAGGTTGAGCTGGGGAGATGAAGAAGAAGTCAAGGTTGAGCTGGGGAAGGGAAGTAGTAGTCATGGTTGAGCTGGAGAGATGAAGAAGGCATGGTTGACCTGGGGAGATGAAATCATTGAGCTAGGGAAATGAAGAAGTCAGCATTGATCTGGGGAGATGAAGAAGAAATTAGAGTTGACCTGAGTATGTGAAGAAGAGTTAGAGTTTGTTGAGGTAATTCCCCGTTAAGAGAATGAGCACATACAGGGAGACATATTTGAGAGAAGTGTTGAATAATACACACACAGCACACAGATACACTGTACAGCAAATGTAGGTTTTTACTTCCAGAAACGTTTAAGCAAAGTTCAAACACAGTCCAAAGTCATTCACAGTTTAAATCAGTCAGTGTACAGTCCAGGGATAATCTAATAACAAAGTCCAGTATCAAAAACAGTTCAGTATCAGACTTACATCAAATCCAAGAATATCAGTCAATTAGGAAAAATGGAGGAACGGCAATACTCTCCAACAGAAGGAAAAAGAGACTCACTGAGATACACTCTCTTCTGAGACTAAGACTAAGACAACCCAGGTTTCTGGCTCCATCTTATGGCCGTTTGAGAAACCACACCCAATTACAGTTTTACATTTTCTTAAAGACACAGTATTAAAATGTCTATCCTGGTTTATATATTTCCAACACAAATAGCTGTTAGGTGACTTACATTCCTAACAGAGTTGACCTGGGGAGGTAAAGAAGAAGTGAAGATTGAGCTGGGGAGGGCAAGAAGAACGTGAGCTGAAATAGGGGAGAGGGAATTTGGGGGGTCAAAGAGGTGGACAGAGACACTTAAGCAGGAGGTGGGAGACCCCGCATTGGTGGCTCAGAGAAGAAGCAGGAAGTGGTGGGAGTTTCAATCCTAGGAAGCCCAACCCAGGTCAGATGCTGGGGAGGGAAGGAAGGAGATGGTTCAGAGGCTTCTCCAATTTGCATCCTTGAAGGACAGGTTCCAAGCATGATTGTCCAATGGAAGCCATCACGATGCCAAGATTTTTTGAGATTCACCTTGAGTAGTTGTTGTTTTTTTTTCTTCTTCTTCTTCTTCTTCTTCTTCTTCTTCTTCTTCTTCTTCTTCTTCTTCTTCTTCTTCTTCTTCTTCTTCTTCTTCTTCTTCTTCTTCTCCTCTTCCTTCCTTCCTTCCTTCCTTCCTTCCTTCCTTCCTTCCTTCCTTCCTTCCTTCCTTCCTTCCTTCCTTCCTTCCTTCCTTCCTCCTCCTTCCTCCTTCTCCCAGAGTGGAGCCCAGACACCAGTCCTCTCCACGGCTTGTTCAACTGCCTGAAGGACATCCCCATGCCCAGACCACTGCCTCCTCAAAACTTGCCAGCCAAACGAGGAACAACGGGGGAGAAGGAGAGACAAAACGGGGGAGAAGGAGAGACGAAGAGGAGGAAGACAAGGACGCTTTGGTAGGCCAGGGGTTGGGAGGACATGATGAGCCTCAACCAGATAATGAGGGAAAGGTTCCCCAACCTTGACAGTTGCCAGGAAGGTGGACTTCAGCTCCCAGAATTCCACAGTAGCCATTGCTGAGAATTATGGGAGTTGAAGTCCACTCATCTTCAATTCAGCAAGGTTGTGGGACTCTGAGCTAGGTCGAATGTACATAGGGAGGTCCACTCCATCCCACATATCCAAATTTCAGCCCTAGCCACGCATCTCACTCTTCCTCAGATGTTGTGTTTCAAACTCCCATCATCCCCATCCCATCATTCCCATCTCACGGGCAGTTACCAGCCTGTAAACCAAGTTGGTTTAATCTTTGGTTTCCAAAAGAGAGATACAGAAGCTCCGGAGAGCCTGGGTTGAGTGGGGAGTGTCCTGTAAGCAACCTTGGGAGTCTTCAACCGGAGCTCAAAAGCAACCATAGGTCCACGGGTGAGCTTCAAAAAATTCCAGCAACTGGTTCTCTGCCCGGTAGCTGGATGGGCGTGGCCTAGTTGGCCTTCAGGACCACGGTGGGAGGGGGGGTGTTTTCGCCCTCCCCAAGCTCCAGAGGTTTTACTCGAGCCTCCAGGAGGGTGAAAACAGCCTCTCCGGGCTCCGAAGGCTGTCCAAAGCCCGGAAACAGGCCTGTTTCCAGAACTTCCGGGAGGCCCATTTTTCATCCTCCCCAGGCTCCAGAGGCTTTCCTCGAGTCTCTGGGAGGGCAAAAACTGCTTCCCGTGGTCTCTGGAGGCCCTCTGGAGACCAGAAATGGGTCCATTTCTGGCCTTGCAGAGTTTCTGGGAGGCCCGTTTTTCACCCTCCCCGAGCCCATGGGCGTGCTCTGTGCTTACTCGGCATCCAAAAGGGGCTGTGTGGGGACTCCTGAGAGGGGTGGGGAGGGATGGGAGGGGCAAGCCGGGGGTGGGCTTTGCCAGTTCGCCAAACTGCACAGAATCTTAGCTTGAGCATCGACTGAACCGCGTGCGAACCCATAGCAGGCCATCCCTGCCTACATGCCTTCGACAGGGAGGACAACTCCTGAAACCAGGACCACTTGGCCTCTTCCTCCTCTCTTTGCCTCTTGCCAAGCCCTCCAACCAATACTTGTCCTCCCCAAGGATCAGAAGCCAGTCTCGGGGAAAAGCCAGTTCAGCAGTCCATACTGCCCCATGGAT